>JASANE010007335.1:0-13348 GCA_030248225.1 Trileptium ribeirensis | reverse complement strand
TATTCGTTCAGTTACGTATCCGATCAAAATGAGGTATACATTATACTAAAGCTGAAGAAAAAGAATAATGTTAAACTTTAAAATAAATGTGATGAATCCTTTCGCATATATCAAGCTTGGCTTTTAAAGACGTAATTTACATTGGCACGCTTTCGATAATATTTTAAATTGACCGTCAAAACGCGGATCAAACTTAGCTCCAACAACTTTCAACAAAACTATGTCACCTACTGAATGTTCGTGCAAGTTCGAGTGTTGGTAATAGTATTGCTTTTGTCTTTTCTGAGATAAAAACTGTACGTGCTCTAAAATGGATACACCAAAATTTCTTTTCTAACTGAGCTAAAGAGTCATGGCTGTTTCGAAATTTTCTATTAATCGCATTAAGCGCTAATTCTGAAGATAAACACGGTTGTCGGCCAAAAGCCATTTCAAAAGGCAAAATTCCTGTGGAAGAAAATCCAGGAAATTTGGTGCTTGATCAAAATTATGATTTTTGGGCATGAAAACCGACGAAATATTTCTTCCCCTAACTTTTTAGCTATAGTATTCGAACAAATGCCTTATTCAAAAACCTCAGGCCGCTTCGTGAAATAATCAACAAAAATTATTTTTCTGTTGGGTGATTGGTAATGGACCAACAATATCAACTCTTATTATTTCGATTGGATCGCAGTAAATTGGAATATTTTGCAACGGGTCTTTAGCCTGATTAGTTAGCTTGAGTTACTGACAAAATATGCATGAACGGCACCAAATTTTTATCGACTGTATCTACAGTTGGCGAATATTAGCGAGATTTAATTTTTGCGAGCAATTATTTAAACATTAGTTGAGCAGCTGCCAGAACATTATAGATTTGTTTCAATATTTCACGTTGCATGGAAATTGGAACCGACGTATTGTATGATTCCCACAACGAGATTTGTAGTTAATAATGTCATTTTCAATTTCAAAGCTTCCTGTACCAATTCCATTAGACAACCTTTGCATCGTTCCTGTAGTTTTAGTAAGCCTAATGTTTTGGCAAAATTTGTCTCTGTTCTGGGGTTGGATAATTGTATTGTTATCGTCACTCGATGGTATTAATAACTACGTGCTTCTGGAGGCTATATTTCGATATAGGTGAAAGCGAATCAAATTTAGCATTGTCAATGCTTTTACGATAAACAATGTCAAACGCCTTTTCTTGTAAAAACAATAACCATCTTGAAAGTCGAAGTGCTTTTTCTTTAATGCTTATTAACCACATGATCAGTTATAATCAGTTTTAACAGTAAAATGGTGTCCGCAGAAATATTGTCGGAATGTCTGTATAACCCATTTAATGAGTAATGTTTCTTTGTCTTGTGGCATATTTACTGTCTGCTGGTGTTAACTGTCGACTAGCACACGAAACAACATATTCGTGGCCATCCACTACTTGGACTAAAGGTGCTCCTATGCGGTAATTGCTAACGCGGGTTCCCTTTCTGTAAAGTTACACAGTTTGCGCAGCAATTGTTTCAAAAATTCTGCTACGGTGAGCAGTAACTAAACACATTCTTTATGAACTGCACACACTCGCCTGTTGCAGAGTTACACCAATTGTTGCGACCTAGCAATTAAGAAATATGCTGACGACAGCAATTTTGCCAACCTTACACAGGACACAATCACAACATATTATATAACATAGAAAATAGAGATATGTTTTGTGTTATGCAAGGTTTCTGTTGTAGATTTCAATAGATGCTACAACATATTTAGCAATATTTTCGAAAGTTGCTACACAAACCGTGTCAGCTTTACAAAATTCGGTTCAATTTATTTAGCAGCTATTTTAAAACTGACACAGTTCGTGTTCGAGTCTTTCGCATCGTGCCCCAGTTTCGGTAGCGGTTTTTCCAAAAAGGCACAGTTTTTGTAGCAGTTTTCCAAAAGTGACACAGTTTCTCTAGCAGTTTTTCAAAAGTCACACAGTCTCTGTAGCAGTTTTTCTACAAGTGACACAGTATATGTATAAGTTTTTTTCCAGAAATTTTGTCACAGTGTGCAGTAATTGCACGCAGCTCTCTGTGAACGCTCCACCCCTCTATGTGAGTTCTCTGTGAACACATCATAGATTGAACTTTGTTTCCCGCCCTTAGCGTTCTTACTAGATAAATCAGATTCATAGTCATGTGTGCCGCATAAAGCAGTAATTTCAGTTTGACTATTTCAATAGCCAGATTAGAACGATCAGTTTATCGTCCCGCACCACTAGTTTCAAGCTACATTAGGATGTGCGTTCCATCGTTTTTCAATTTACATCAATGTTCTTATCGCTGGGGCTAAAACAGCTACTAATACTTAGAAAAAATTCCAAATCTTAATAATGATAACTCCATATCCTCTTTACTAAGCGGCGTCGTAAAGTAAAAGGAAATGCAATAAACTGATACCTTGTCCGTTAGGTGCTTAGCTTCAAGACATATAAGATAGACAATGTTTGTAGCCATCTGGTTCTATGTGAACCACCATTTAAAACTGAATAATAATACAATTCGCTGTGGATCTTCGAAACAGGAATCCACTTTGAAACAATGTATGCATGAATCATCCATAGAGTCTGAACGAAACATATTAACCGATCAAATCAGACATCTATTTACCCTTCAACACATATACTCAGCGCTAGAATTAAGACTGCTGGGTAGCTAATATAGCCAAAGATTTGCTGACTGCCCATGCTACGACGAATGAAAAGATCGTTGTTACTAGCGTGTTCACAACGAAAACTATAGTTTAGTCTGTCAAGCTGTGCTGGATATGCAAAAACCAAATTTTTCTGAACATTGTGCTCCCAATGTAACCTCTATTTCCACAGCACAGCGACAATTACAGTCAGTGATAGTCTCATCACTATCCAGTCCCACCCTGCTAGATTTTTCACTGATGCTACAATATTAGAAATATATAGGAACAACTATCTAAAGAACGCATATATGAAGTTATGAGGCCCACAGCATGTTTGTCCGTATCGGCCAAAATGGAAATTTCAACACAGAAGTTCCTCGTGATGACAGCATAGTCGAGATCGACGTTCAGCAGCGAAGGAGGGTTGTCATCCAATGATTGTTGGAGAGTGGAAATTGCCATGCGATCGCCACGTAAACGATTCTTCCGTAATAGATTTAATAAACTACTTGGGCAGGCGTGGTTAAACTGCATCTCAAAGCCCAGGAAACGCGCTGAAGCTGCTCAGCGTTTCGTCTTCTGTAAGTGTATTTATAGTTATCAGTCATGTGGAAGGCCATAGTGCATAAACCAAAATGATTAAATCCCATCAGCTGTGCAAAAAGAACATGACGAAGACGGTGAATGTTATACAGAAAACAGAAAGGGATCATGCAATTAGAGTTAAAGGCTCGTGATGTAAATGAATGCGATGAACTAATACCTGGCAACCAATATCATTAATATGTAGCAATTAACGACGCATCATTATACAAATGCGTTTAGTTACAATTTACGTTCTAGGCATCAAGCAGTCAGCTAACTGGCACCGAATGACATACTTTAAAACAAAGATTTTCTAATAAGCAGATGCAAGTGCAGTTAAAATAATATCGGAAACAGAATCTCGACACACTTTAAACTTCAAACTAAACACAAACTAACGTGCTGACATTAATTCTCGATGATTACTTAATAAAAATTACGTGACCATCAAGCGATTTTGCGCTCGAGTTTATATAAAATTACAACTCATGCTATCCTCGTTGTAAAAACCCAGCATTTTTCCAAATACCATTTTTTCGGGTTCCTCAATAACCTTTTTGTTTCGTCAAGATGATGGCATTGTTCCTGTTTGCGACGAGTACTAAAAACTCTTGAGTGTTACTAGATACGTTCCATCGTTAAATAAGTCCTTGGAAGATTATAGAAAAAATTTTGTATTCCATGCTTTCTCTCAGTATCCCTTCTATCAACTTCAACTATCTTATATCTCACATATATGTACATTGGCTAATGAGATTCCTTCGGATGGAAACTTGCACTCCGGAAGCAAATCCAATATTGCCAGATCATGTCAAGTTTACCATCCCAGTAACACGAGTACCCAAAAGACAAAAATTTAAATATATTTGCGAACCCACGGTAAGCTTAGGTTTAGTCTTTAAATTAAACATTAATAAACAGTGACAAAATATTGTACGTACGCTTATTTGAGGAAGGAAACTTTACATGATCATATATTGTTTTATTGATTAGTAATTGTTAGAAATGTAAGGATATCAGGGCACCACGGGTGGTAAAAACATTATACGTCCAAATATTTTAGCATGGCGAAATGATCGAGTTTTGGAATCAAACGGCGAACCAACTATTGGACTGTGTAATTCAAACTTTCGTCTCTGAGAGCGAAGAGAAAATTGTGCCATGGATGCTACCATGTATCATTGTAACACACAATATCCGCGTAATTACAAGTGCGGCCGTAGAGACAATAGTCTCGCGGTTCGGCATTGACATGACTCAAAATACTGATAAGAATTCTCTAGCTGATATATGAATTGAAAAGATGATTTCCAGACGAAGCTAGTTAGTATTACGGCAATATATATTTATCCACTATAGATGAAACCGAATCAGTTTCTTCTCAGCGGCAAAAATACTGGAAATGCGTCATCAAACTGGAAATTCAAGTGTGCATTAAAGGCGAGTTCTTCGTTTAAATGTCGAATGTTTTGTTACGGAGTTATCTTGTAACTAACTTCACATTATCTCTTACTAAAGAATAATCTTCCTAATATATTTTGGTAATTTGGAATTTTCATATTTGACGTTTGAGAAAATTATTGGACAGATTGCAGTGGGAGCCTATTTAACCGAGCCATAGTGTAGATTTTGATGAAATATTCGGCGGAATTTAGAGCTCTTTATAAGAAAATATATCAACAAAAGTTTGAAATGTAAGCCATAACTGTTTGTTTAGGGATATACGGGAAAAACCTCAACATAGATGTTGCTCCAGCGAAGCTCTCATAAGCTATTTTGCGCCACTTTTTAATATATAGAATATATGAAAAAGATCAACTTTTTGTTTACTGTAAGTTATCAAGCTGACGAGATTAGGTGTTTCTGTCAGTCCAGAATATGGAAATATGTACATAGCTGCTAGAATTGCCATTAGTATGTCTTCAATTAATATTACTTAACACTGTTTACATATTTCAAAGACTAAAAGGATTATATATATAAAACTTTATAACATTGCTTCACTTTCTTCTGTGTAAGCTAGACTTGGATTATAAATTCTGTTTACTTAATCCTTTTGTGTTTGTCTTTTAATTTGGTATTATTTTTTACCACTAAGAACCATTTATATCTTTTCAATTTAACAAGTCTTATATGGGTTGCCTATACAAAACTAAAGTGCTTTGACGTTTTAATTTATACACAAATATTATGAATGCACATAGTTGTAGTTTCACAGTATATGAAGTCGTTGTGTACATATATTATAATCACATCTGGTTACTCAGCATAAGTTTTTTGATTAATTTACCTTTTTGGGTTTGACTTCTTCGATTCAGGAGCTATTCATCGGTTATTGTAATGATTGTTATAGTTTAGGCACCCCGTTTTAAGCCGGAATAATTTTCGCAGTTCCGCGTGCAAATCTTGATTAAGATTATTAAACAAAACACAAGAAGTATTACTGCGAAAGTCAAAATGTTCCAAACCTTTTGCCGTATCGTATTTCCGTTTTATTTCTTTGGACTTCCAAATGTATGGGTTTGTTCTGTATTGTCGTTCTCTAGACCCAATACTAAGTTATAAATACTATGAATAGTGGACTGTTTTGTACTGTTGTGCAAAAGTTGATAATAATAGCTACAGTGCTATGCACTTGCACGAATGCAATATTTTGGAGAAACGGTCATTTGATGTACGCGTCGGTGAAACAAAGTGGACCACAGACCCATGTCATGCATAGGTATCCGTTTGCTTCCCGATCAACACGCATGGGTTCTGTTCCGATTATAAGAAACGCATATTACGAAAGGAATTCTCGAGATATGTTCACAGGTAATGTTTTTAATGTTTATATAAATCTATCTATGTTGCATAATTTCTGTGAAATAGTTGATGTGTTTGCACTAAAAGTCACCAAAAACAAAGTATAATTGATTGTAACCATATGCATATGCAAAATATATCGTAGCATTTTTATACGTCGCGAAAGATCGCAGCGTCAATGATTCTGCTGAATGCTTCAGTTTCATAATAACCCGTGTATATTTTTATAAGTCTGGGATAAAAGAATTTGATATTTTCTAGCGCAACGGTTTTCAAGGTGGACGTGAACAGGACAAGACTAACATTTTTGCTTTGCTAAACTTTGAAGTGTAAGGCAATATGAGATATTCTAGCAGATCTTTCTTAAATGCAGCAAGGAAAGTGCGTGTAATACGCCAGACCTAGGAAGTCAACAAGCGCAACAGAACCAAATTCTACTGTTCGCGAATTGTTTCTGTCATTCTTAGTTTTTATTGCGTTTTCAGTGCAGAAATAAACAAGCTAACTAGTTATAGGAAGGTTATTATTTTTACCATGTATTTTTATTTCCAGACTTTGTGATATAAACGTCCCTATAAAACATCGATAGGCCAGGAACACGAAACTGTATAGGCTGGTAGCACCCAGCGAGTAAATCTAGCAAAGTATATTCGACACAACGAAATTGTCGGAATGCAGCAAAGGTACGCTCACACGCATGTTTAAACTGTCAGCTCAAAACGTGAACTCAAATCATGGTTTGACGTTAAATTTGACATGAAACAATGTGGTAATGGTGATGCTTCCGAATTGTGTTTGCAATGTTCTGTTAGATTTAAAGCTTAAAATATTTCGAAACATAATCTGTGTTCTTAATTGGCAAAAGTAATGTACCACAATTGGTTTGGAATATAACGGTCGCGTAAGAACATATATCGTTCAGAATCGTGAACCTGAGAATGACACAACGAAATTGTCAAAATACATCATAAGGTGCGTTCACACCCTCAAAATTTTAGTCCAAAATTTGTACCAAAATTTTGGCCAAATTTTATTAAAAATTTAACTGTAATTTGTAAAGGACGCTATTGTCTTTGTTCCTCGTTAGCTAATGTAATATGCCCCAAAGGTTTGAACAGTGTTCACATGTTGGATTATATATTCCTTAAGCACGCCACCATTAACGAGCCAACCAGCCTCGTTTTAATCGGTGATAATGATTTGTGTTATAGTCCTGCCTCAGTCCGTATATTGCTGTGACATATATCTGTTAGGAATTAAATTTATTCCGCTCAGCACAATCATTCATTTATTCCTAGAAATAACAAAAACAGTTGGGCCAGTAGTACATTCTATAACCAGTCGTGATCGCACCGCTATGCTGGTATAAAGATTACATATAAAGAGATAATGTGCAACTTTGTTCTAAAACTGTGTTAATATTTGTTGCGGAAATGTCAATATCAATTTCATTATTTTATTTCAGGTTTCGATCGTGCAGATCCAATAGATCGAAATTGATTTCTGTGAATAGCGGTAACATTTTTCATGAATCTCGTTTTATCCTTCAGTTACCAGACACCAAAGTCCACGTAACATCAATATCGACGTGAAGATAAATGTACATAAAATTTCAGCTTCAGAAAAAGACCATATATTTTTTTGTATATATTTTGGAATGATAGATTTTCATTTGCAAATGTGAATTATAAAATATTTGTTGATCACTTTAATGTTTTATGTGAGGGCAGTTTGTGAAAACAATTTCCAGTTGCAAATTGTAATGTCGCTAAATCTAATTATATATAATACAACTGGAATTTGCATCTTTCAACAATTTGGCGGCTGCAATAATTAATAAATTGCTTTGAAACTTTAGCATTTGTCGAATTCAAAGGAATTCCAAGTTGGAGGCTTCTATGTCCATTATATAAATACAAATCATAACCGTTGGGATTTCGCCAAGAGGTAGTCAAACCGCTTGCCAAAACCTTCAATTAAATGCGTGTATTTCAAGAATTTGGCGACTACATTTAATAAATAGTTTTAAACCCTTGTATTTAACAGACACTATGCTTGCAGCGCATGCAATACTTCCACTAGATTGGACATTTTCAGAAAAAATTATAAAAAATCTTTCTATTCGCTACAATAAAATTGACAAACGCAAGTGAGACCATCCCACGGATTACGTCAAATCTTGGTGCATAGCATCTTATGTTTGTGTATATTAAACATAATGAATTCAGTGGAACTGCTTTAAACTCCAAAACGGAGCTGTGCATGTCGTAAAAAATTTTTCTTGTAATGTAATTAAGCTTCTGCGCGCGAAACTTTTATTTATGTACACTAGTTGGCGTGCAGGCAAAGAATATCTTTTTAGAGCTATTATGAAGTGGATCGTGATCAAGCTTTCACAGCGCACATGATCTCAAGAAGAATGCTTATTGTCAATGGATGAACGACATAGCCAAATAGTCAGTAATCCAAATGAAACTAAATATTAATACCGCCATAGATTCCTTAACAGCGGTTCACGCAATGTTTATGGTCTAAATTCTACAATTTCAGAGCCCAAACTGTACAAAATTAGCGGTTATTGTCTAATGGATATGCCTTAAATTTTCAGCCTTAGGAGATAGCATAGCCATAATAATAAGTCTTTCCACCAGAGTATAGCATGGTAATACGCACATTTTTAATTAAAATCATGATAATTTTACTGTAACTACCTATAATTTGTGCATAAATAGAACGACTATATTCGGCGATTAGGAATTGTAGCAGATTCAGTGCAGCATAAACTTATTAGAACATACAGTAAGAAAAAACCGTAATTAATTGTTAAAGTTCATTTCTTCACGCATACTTCTTTTATCACACTTTAAACGTTTTAGTTGCGCCAGTGCACATTTTTAGAGCGCTTCAGCATTGGAAAGCATTGCAAACTCAACGGTCCCAGCGAACTATCATGTAACTTGTGCTGTCGGGTTTTATTTTGTGAGTCTTGGTAAAACAGTCGGAAATTTTTGCGGAACTCCGTAACACAGTGCGCTCTATATCTTTGTAATAAACTGTATGTATGATAATTACAGCTCCAGTCCTGGGAGTTGGGGTAAATCTGGTTTAATATTATTGCAAAAATAATATCACTTATGTCGGGGGATCTTATGCTGTTACTGCTGCACAATATCCTGAGAATTTGACCAAATCGGGATTCACTTTATAATGCCCCGCTATTTATAACTAAAATTCACCATGACATTGCTATGTTGCTTGACTTCATGCATGTAAACATAAGTTGTTTACTATTCTTTGACTCCATTTTATCCTGCAATACCGTCAAATGGAATATTGTTAGTATCACTGTACAAAGACATATTGTAGAGTTTTTACACACAACTTTATTCAATTCAATTCTTCATTCCGATGAAGAAGTTTTCGTGCTTGAGAATAAAGTTCTGACCATCAAGAAAACTTGTAAACTGAAACGAATAAATACAGAAACAACAAAAGCAATCATGCGCAAAATCAGCACATGTGCAATAGAAGAGTGCTTAGACGTGGGGCATTCTTATTATCTGGGAAAGAACTATTTATCGAAATTGAAAGAGACTTTTTTAAACTTACACGGTGTTTTCTTTTGAAATTAATAATCTCTTTGGTATGCCTCTTTGAAATATGTTTCTGTAAGGCATGCAGCTCGATTAAAATGGTAGCTTTTATTTCGACAACTGTGGACAAATTCGGCAATTAAAAGATCGGAATGTAAGCGTATCGTTTTGTGTGGACAAACTGCACTGGAATTGTATTCTTTGGACGTCTACATGTGGCAAGCGGTGTGTTTTCTGCGTTTATAACTTTTGCAGGCCAAGGTGTATCCCGATAAATTTAGCAAATATTACTGTTTCAATTGCTAAATTATTCGCACCAAACGGAACATTTTTTGCTGAATGCACTTTTAGGATTCCAACTTTCGCCGTACATATGCTGTCATTAACCGAACGAGAGGGCAAGAGCGCTGGTTTAGCTCTATCTATTGACACTTTTTGCAACCTTTCATTTTTAATGTTACCGTTTTATCGTCACACTAAAAACGTCAAAGCAGTCCAGTTGGCGCTAGGCTAGTTTGTGGTGAAAAATCGCGCAGCCAGACGTATTTCACATGCCGTAGTTCTTTGGGAATATAGAATGGAACATCATGTTGTCGATTGGGTGCATCAAAACTTCCTACCCCTACGAAAAGCTTTTGAATGAAGTCTGAACTCGGCTCCGAAACGGAGGATCGTTCAGCGAACAATGGACACGGTAGTTCAATGGATTTTCCGCATAAATAGTTCGGCAGCACTAACTCTCTTCGAATGAATAGTAGTACGTAACCGAGTAGCATGAACGAAAGCGACCCGGACCAATGTTTGTTGTGGCACTAAGCTAGTAATGAATTTTTAAAGACCTATGAAAACGTTCAACTGCTCCATTACAAACTGGGTGGTAAGCATTGGTACGTTTTGTAACGGTATTAAGCTGTTGTATTAAGTTACTCCATACTACTGACTCAAATTGAGAACAGCGGTCCGATATTAACGTTCTGGGACCATCAAACTTAGTGGTCTAATTGTGGATCAAAGCGGTAGCTGCGGTTTCTGTTGACTTATCTCCGGTTGCAACAACCTCCATCCACCTCGTAAACCTGTCTATGATTGTCACAAGATAGACCTGTCCGGTTGAAGGAGGCAAAGGGGCGACAATGTCAATATGTATATATTGTGTGCAAACTTACATTTGTTGGAATGTTTCCAATAGGAGCTTTGGTGTATCGGGTAACTTTAGCACTCTGGCACTGGTCGCAGCATATAGTCCGCAGTTTTATATCCCTATTCTTACTTGGACAGATAAATTGTTTGGCAATAGCTCTCAAGGTAGCGTCAGGTCCTATATGAACCACATTGTGTATTTTTCAAAAATGTGTTGTCGAAAACAATTTGGGACGTATGGTATGATATCCTCTGAATTGCCATCGCTAATCAATTCGGTGTCTTCTATTTTGACAATTTTAAGTGGCAAACTTGTATTTTCAAAGAAATTCACAAGTTGATCTACTTTTTGTGCTTGGCACCAAGAAATGTCGTTATTCCCCGAAATTTCTGATATTGATCATGAAAGCGCATCGGCAACTATGTTATCAAAGAACCTGAAACGTGTTCAATGGCGCAATTATACTCAGAAATAAAACATAAAAGCGGGGTTGGGTTTCGCATTTGGAGAGCTTTAACAAGTGACTTATGATCGGTCTTTATAAGAAATTCAATTTCGAGGAGCCAACAAAAATGCTATAATGCTAGATAAATTGCTAGCAATTCTCGGTCAAATGCTGATTTTTAGGCTTCCAACTCAGTAAATTTTAGAGAGAAAAACCTTAGCGGGTATTTAACATTATCTATCAGGTGATGTAGCACTGCTCAAGCAGCGACTGTGGAAGCCCCGGTTGTTAACACAAATTTGTCATTTTTGTTCGGAAACGATAAACTCTTTTGGAGAGTGTTCTTAAGTTTTTGGAAAGCTTTGTCGACAGATTTGGTCTACGCTATTAACGTTTTTGAACCGGATTTAGCGTTGCGAGTTAAATCCGTTAAACGTGCCGCTAGATCCGAAAAATCAGGAATGAAGATATGGTAAAAACCTATCATTCCCAAGAAACGTTTAGACCTTTAACATTTGTCGGTTTTTCGTAAAGCAGGATCGCGTTGACCTTGTTGGGTAAAGGACGAAATCCGTCTTTACTTACTTCAATTCCGATGAAGGATGTTTTTAGAATAAAAAATTCACATTTTTCTTTCTTGAGACGTAGGCCAAAAGATTTGAGTCGGCCAAAAATAGTTTGCAAATGCCGGCTGTGTTCAGCTAAATTGGGTCTAGGTATAAGAATGTCGTCTATATATGCCTTAGCAAAAGGCAGATCCCGTACAATTATGTCAAAAAGCCGCTGGAATGTTTCAGCTGCATTTCTTAAACCCAATGGCATACGACGATAAATAAATAGACCAAACAGAGTTGTAATTGCTGCTTTGGGTTAGTCTCGCTCTGGATCAGGAATTTGGTGATATGCCGCAGCCAGGTCTAATTTAGAGCACATGGTGCACTCTTGCAGATCGTTTGTTATATCAGTAGCGTTCCGCATCGGATACCGATCTGGTACTATTACGTCGTTTAATGCTCTGTAATCACCGTATGGGCGCCAAGGACATTTTGGGTCATTTTTGGCTGCCATATGCAGTGGTGTTGCCTAAGGTGAGTCGCCCCTATAGACAATACCCTGTTTTTTTAGCTTAAGGAACGTCTCTGAATTTGTAGTCTCTCGCCGAACAATCGACACCGACGGGCGAAAATAGGAGATCTGTTCGCGACTTGGTAAAATTACGCGGTAAGAAACTCTGAGTAGCACCGCTGTGAAATAAAACTTTCTTAGTTTTAGTTGCGGCAACTTGAATAATATTCACTCCGCGGCTGCCGCACGTCCGCAGGAGTGCCGACTTTTCACTCATTTCAGTCATCATTGGTCCAAGAACATGGTTTAATGCATTTATGGCTGTTTTCACTATAACTGAAGTGATACCAACACGAACTGCCCTGTGGCCTATACGAACGATTTGTAGATTTTGAGCGACGCCTCTTAAAATTTGCATCGTCAGGGCTGCTATGTCTGCTCGGCGTCCTATTACTACTACCTTTGGGGTGTTTTTGACTGCGGTGCCTCCCTTTGAAATTGTTCTCTGAGCGAAGAGCCTTCATGGACTCAGTCATTTGCGCTACACACTCAGTAAATTCCACTAACTGGTGTGAGCAACCCGCGCAGCTGCTCTGGTTACCGCTAACGCTAGTAACTAAACTGGAAGGTATAACCTGTTCTATTATTTTGTCGGCAAGTTCGACTAGTTTTTCAAATTCATTTTTTAGCAACGGTAACTTCTTTTTCTTTTTCTTCTTTTTCAGGTAAAATGTCCAAAACTCGACATTTGACTAAAGCTGAATTATTTGGAGCAAGACAATGATGGTGTCGACGAGCTACGGATAGTTTACGGTCATATTACGTTTGTTCGGCTAGAAGAATTTTTAGAAGCTTATCCTGGCTTAATCCGTACAATTTCAATATGCAGTTTTTCAGTGCGTTATAAGTATCGGTTGTTTTGACACAACAATCGTTCAAAACATTTGTTGGTAAAACACGCAGGAGACTGTTTCGTTCAGTATATTCAGATTTTCCTTCTAAAACAGGTTTGATTTGTGTAAACCACCCCTTTGTGCCCTTTTCTAAGCAATACAT
>JASANE010007333.1:0-24986 GCA_030248225.1 Trileptium ribeirensis | reverse complement strand
GGAGCCCGATTTTAGAATTTTTTCCCGCGGAAAAGGTTATGGGGCAAAATGACGTCATTTTGGCCCATTTTTCCTGCACGCCCTCCAGTTTTTGCGAATTTTCTCAATAAGTAAACGAGGTATCCGCAAACTAATAGGCCTATTCCATGTAGCTTTACCAGGACTTTCCAATGATATATAACAAGTTTTTCAACTACTTCTGATGAGATTTTTCTCAAGTGTCGGTTTGAATTCTTTAACGTTCTTTTCACGGTCAATTTAGGGTTTTATTGAATTATTAAATTGTTAGTTCATTGTTTTTGTACTCGTTGTATGATGTTTTGTCTACTGCATACGTTGGCTATCAAAAGAGGCGGCCGTAACTATGACTCATCACTCACGGTATATATAATGCTGCACCTGCGTACTGTGTGTAGGCTTTGTTTGTGTGTGCTTTCTACAACAGACTTCGAGAAATATTGTTCTCACCACTCGAATTCTGGCTCGCAAGCGAGCTTCACTAGTCTAGTCAGTAAGGACATTAAGACAGAACACAACAACTGCGCAAGCCACATGTTACAATAAAACTACTTAGATGGTAAAATAACATTAAAATATAAAATATTAAAAAAAATGATAAATTATGCAGTAATAGAAAATTATAAAAACAAAATATAACAAACTTATTTTTAGATATAATATTATTAAAAAATATTTTAAACACAAGAATGTTACTATATTATAAAAGTGCAGACCGAAATGGGATCGGGCTGAAATTTGTTGGGTTTAGGCAAGACTCCCATATATTTTGTTTAATCCAACCACACTGGTAAACAAGCTGTGCACCTATGTTGAAAGAACAGCTACTTGAATCCGCTGAACCTGTACTCGACGTGGGTCACATCCTTGTCATGCAGGCCGGGCAGTCTTCGATAACACACTGTAAGTCCAAACATAGCCTGGTTATGAGCAGTGGTTTTAATTTGTTTGCAGCCCGTTATCGGGTTATTATCGGACTGAGTCGTTTTACGGTCTCGTCGGATCAGCTCCGGTTTTCAAACAAATGCAGTCTCTTACAAACATCAACCTAAAAATGCATTACTAATACACTTTGTTAGCTAGTTCCAATAACGAGGTAAAATAATCACCAGTACTTTAGTACTGCACTAACTAATGACCAGCTCTAACGGGCTCCGGAAATTTGGGACAGCAGGCTTAATGACAATCTGAGCCGGACACTATTATTTTCACATAAATATTTAGATATGGGAAGAAACTTTGTGTAAAAACCCTCGAATATAAATGGAAAAAAGCAACGAGGTATGTTGCTTCTGCAAAAGATAAATATCGCTATATTCAAATCAAAACCTGTAGAATACCATAGTATTTAATACATATTTTCAATTAAATAATAGAGTTAAAATAAGGTTGCAGGTTAGAAAATTTTTTCATATAATTTGTGCAGTGTTTTTCTTCTGATGGTTATCCTAATCTACCTCAAGTGCGTCCGGGGCACCTGGAATGTCGGGTTAGGAAGGTTCAGCCCAGTCAGCTTCTAATAGAGACTGTGAACCTGAAAACAAAATGATCAATCATCTTCGCTTAGTATCTCCGTCCACCAACAACGCTGAATTATTTCACCACCTTATACTGGACGTATGCAAAGAACCTATAAAAAGGTTAAAACCAGGCAGAACATGATGTCGCAAAAAAACCCTCCAAGAAAGTGTAAAATTTCAAACAATAATTAGATATACAGTACTCGCCACAATAATTCACTGTCCGTCTTACGAGCGAGCACGCAGCTGTCAGTTGTGGCAAGTACTGATAGAGACTTCGCAGAGGCTGCTGAGTTTCATATAATACATACATCAACGAGCCACTGCAGATACTCGTCAGAAAGAGGCGAAGCATTTTGGTCTCAAATATTTCTTCTGATTGAACTGATATATCGACAAGTTCTAATACTGTCCCGTAACACCAAGAATGGCAGCTCGCTAACAGACTATTAGTAAAAATTCAGCAGCTGTTCAACCCATTTTAAAACCGAAACTTGAAGCTAATAATAGTTGTTTGAATTTACCCTTGACAAAACCTAGACCTAAATTATCAAACAATGCCATCGAAAGACCATGTTAAAGTCAGCATATAGCATGGACATTAAACGCACTTTATCTACGAATTTTGACCTCAATATGGCTTACTAATTTAATTTTAAAAATCACAGGTTAGGCAGTTGTTCAAAATTCTTGTCGTATTACTCAGATTTGACAGAATATGACCAAGGTATGTACTTCCACTGTGGCTAACTGGCCATTCTCAAATGAACGATGGTAATTCCGACCACTTTAAAGTTTTCCATCCCTCCATATTATAAGCTAAGTTAAGATGGTTAAAAGTTTGATCCCTTTATCTAAGTCTAACCTAGACGTAAACACAACCTTGGACCCCATTGAACAAATTTTTTGTCATGTGGTACTAATGTCATGTTTCCTCACTATTATAGGAAGGGCTTGACGTGATTCTATAGTTTTATACATTTTGAGTGACTTCAAACGCGAAAATGTTTGAAACCTACATTACTCACCGGTGAGATTAAGATTAAGGAAAGTTTGCTCGCATATACATACAGTAAACAGTAGAAACTATTGCTAGTTATGCTCAGAAAGACAATTTTCGCGAATTTCGAACAAAATTTACTTTTATTTTTGAGCATGGCTGTATAAGTGCGTCTATCCACTTCAGCCCGCCCGGTCCCATTCCCCTCCAACCCGCCCAACCTCCTTCAACCGTTCCACCCAACCCAGCTCCGCCAGCCCATTGCTCCCGGTCCGCCAAATCCCGTTCTTCCCGACCATGATTAGTTCTTTTACATCATCGCACCTAACCCGAATCTGTTAGCCCCATTAAACCAGGCCAACCCAACTCCATTGCTCCCTGCTAACCAATACAACACATTTGGTAAATGCAAGCACTATACACATAAAACCAACAACATGCATGACGAGGAATGAATCTACGTACATTATTATAACAACATTGACACATTCCAACTAATAATAATGCGTACGAACAGTCACCGGTATAATAGTTCTTGCAAATGACGGCTTCACACTCTTCTTCCCTAACCGAAAACGGCAGGTCATTGATGTGGCGAGGCGATTCCGCAGAATTCCGCTGATGCTCTTGTAAGCGAGACCTGTTGCTTGCGGTTGCAAGTTCCATTAATGAACACGTTTCAGATACTGTAAACTACGACAGCGCTGTTCACTAATTTGCAACATTATTATACAAAAGCACGCCATGGGCCTAACCACGAGCCGAAAAGTAGGAAGTCCTACATGGGCTGAGAAAATGGGAGATCCGAACTTCGAAATAAATTATAAAATTTCATTGCTTCTTTAATTTTTTGACGTTCGTTCCTTCCTGACACAATCAATAATAACAGTCCGGCACGGCACGGATAATAATCGGTGCGTATAAAAATAAATGATTGTTAAATTTAATAAAAACTGTTGTTAAATAATGTTAAATTTAATAAAAACTGTTGTTAAATAATGTTAAATTTAATAAAAACTGTTGTTAAATAAAACGCTATAAATCGGGAGTGCGGAACCCCTAAGCTAAAAACAGAGGAGGGGCCACCTGATGCCCCGGTAGTTACACCTCTGCGGAAGCGCTTCGTTCGGAGGGTTACTAACTGCCATAAAAAGTTATATTCAATTAATGAAAATCCTAAAAATATAAAAAACTATATACTTATGCCATAGGCCTGGAAGATCTGTCGAGTTAGGGAGTAGATTGTCGGTAGGGCGAGGTCCTCGGGGGGTGGGGGTAAATCCCACGTTTTTTGCCTATTTTACCCATATTGTTGCGGATTTTACCAAAATTTTTGCTAGAATTTTCTACGCGCCGCAGGAAGCAAAACAGGATGGAGGATAAATATGACTTGGGGAGGGGCTAAATTAAACCTTTGTAAGTACTTGAATTCATATTTTAATAATAATAATGGTAATGGAATATTTTCAAAAATATACTGTTGTTGTGTGTTTAGCGCAGATTGTTTTGCTAGCACAGGTTCAACAGAAACTAAATATGAAACACTGTTAGATTTCAAATTTCAATAGTACCACAGGCACCATACATACAGTCACGGAAAAATGTAATTGCACAAAAACGACGGACAAACGAAATTGTGTCCGTCCGGGTCCGTAACAGATTATCAAACAAGGAAGCAAAGAAGGAGCTATGGAAGCAACATGCTAGCGTTTTATTAAATCGCACAGGACTGCTTCATCGCCGACAGTATGTAGAATGGGTGGGTTTGTGGAGATTCAAGACGATCAATAAACCCTAAACGAGGTGAAAACTATCAAAGAAATGCGGGCACAACGCGAAAGTGGAATCCTGGTCGACCAATGAAAGAAAGCGAGCGACAGAACAGTGGAATTTCTAGTCAAACTCAATTGGAAAATCTAATACAAAACTAGATGCCCAATGCATGGGAGTGTGGTTGGTTTACTATTGCCTCTATTCCACAAAGGCTAAAAACGTAGTTTAAGTATTGTACTACCGTGGTATCTCATTGGCGGATGTGAACTTCAAAATACTAGAACTTGTATTACTTAATCGAACTAAACCAGTCAGAGATTCACTCGTTCATAAAAACAATATGGCTACCGACGTGGTCGCAGCCGCACAGACCAGATTTTCACAAAAAATATGACAAATACCAGAGCAACGCCACGAGTATATACAGCCAAGAGTGGTCTATTTCGTAAACTTTCGAGCTGCTTTAGATTCCATCTGTAGACCGTTGATCTGTGATTGAATTTCTCAAGTACGCATGCGGAAATAATGAGAACCATCGAACAAGTGTATCGAAAAACAACCTGCAAAGTACAGTCACAAACAAAGTGCATAACAATAAAAGCGAAACACTAGCGAATGTAAACGAACATTAGAACGTTCATTTACAAACCGAACGTAAAAGTATCTAAATTTGTAGTATTTTAGAACGAATTTTTGCGTTCTTTTATGAACGAACGTAAACGCAAAAGAACGTTGTTATGTTCGTTTATAAACCAACATTGTTGCGTTCGCTTTTTTGTGAATTCTATTTCTCTCCGTGACTGCACGTGCCCGTGAAGATACGACAGATTATTTCAGTATAGGAACAGCCTTCGAAAAGCTAGGTACTATATTTGATTGACGGTCATCAAACGCGGATATCAGACATCGTGTTTCATTGTCATATAGCAGTGACATATAGCGAGTCGAGTCCTACGCTATTGGAGAGAAGCGATCTTAGAAATCAAACAAAACCGAAAGTCTATATTATGCTCCATACTATTGTAAAGATGTAGCTTGTAACCTACGCCGGCTCTAACTTTATCTGCGCAAGTGTCGGACACGTTTGTTGAAAATTAGCTACTTTGACAAAGTATCCAACGTAGAGGTTAGCAGCCGTCTAAATAACCTCAGTCCTTGAGCAAAACAATGTGTTGAAAGACCGATCAGATGACTTAGTCATGTTCTACACAAAGGAGGGAACAGCGATATCCCTCGGTCAACTGGAAACGACTCATTGGTGGTGTCTTCAAGTGCTGGAATCGATCAATCCATACGCTAGTGGCATCATCCCTTAAGCCCCCAATGGAAAAATTGGAGAGAGGAGTGCAACGATGAGGCTAACCGCGATAGATATGAAGCTGCAACTAGAGATATTTTGAAGTGATGTGCCATATGTTCAGTTTGGACACAAGCGGATTAAATCAAATAAATCAAATCGTCCGGGCCCCAGAAGCAATTTCGCCGGTTGACGTTTAAAAGAGCAGACGAATTTGCTTCCGTTCGCGTCCAGACGAAATTGTGTTCGCCTGCGTCAACGTCAGAACATACTTTGTCCCTGGCTGTATTTATATTGAGATAACAAAGGTACTGTTCAAAAACTGAAAGAAAATAAAACTTCTTTTAATAAAAAATAAACCAAATTAAAACATCAGCTTTGCGCCGCTTGCGTCAGCCTATTCTAAAGCATTAAAATGCAGAACTATGTGTGCTACAATTTATTATTAAACTGCTCGTCAAAAATGGGTGCTGTTCATTCGACTTTGTTTGTTGTTAATCCGAGAAATTTCACATTTTTCGAAAGGACGATCTAAACCTGTTCGAAAATTTTAACGAGTACTTATCAAAATTTGCTCGAGACATGTTCGTGAGTTCTTCGGGTATTTAGAAAAATTGTGTTCGATGTCCGTTGGTGCAACATGCGACAGTAGTTTCAGACGAGTTCTGTAGCTGTCCTAAATTTTTGCACAGCTGTGGATTTGATTTACTACAACAATTTTCAATTTCGCACATTAGGTGCGTTAAGGCGCAAACGCAAATTATGAAGTGCATCACTATACGGCATGCAGAAGCCCTGCGGTCCGCAAATTTTCAACAATAACGAAAATTGGATTTCAATTAATATTTGAGGAGAAACAAAAAGCGATATCGGAATGCAAGATCTTGATAATCTAGCAAATAATCAACAGACATGTTAATCGCCACACATGATTAATGGCATGATTAAGAAAGGAATGAAACTAAGCTTGAGCCTTAGGTATCGCATTTTTAGCTGGGACATAGCGAAAAGTATAAAAGACAAATAACTACATAAGAGTTATTTTTACTACAAAATAGTATTTAGGCCTGCCCTTCTTTTCAATAAACCTGTTGGTGTAACGAAAAAATGGTGAATTTTTGCTAATTTAGTACATTAAAGACCAGCTATAGTTGGAAAAAATATATTATACTAGATAGAGTACTTATAAAACTCAAAATCAAACACCAGCACAATGACTTTTCATCAGCAAATTGTTTTTAAAGCACTATAAGCCCGTATTAGTAGATTATGTATAATAATTAATAAGGCATTACAGTCATCAAGTTGTACTGCCGTTTCGTTTCGTGGCGGCCAGAGTTACTTAAGCAGATGCCGTCAAGGATGCTATAATCTGTCATGGAGTTTCTCCATTTATATAGCGTGTAACGAACGAAGCAAAAAATGCTTAATATGTAATCCCGGCTGTGCTATAATGCACTTCAACAGTAGACTGATGGATTTGCGGATCTTTTTGTCATAAATATGGCCGTGTACCAAGCTGTATGTTCGCGCTATCCCAAAACAGTCTTAGAATATTTTAAGTTATGAAAATTTTCAGACGCATCTGATCACAAAATGCAAGCCACAATGGAGAACACTGCTCTACCACTTTACCAACCTTCAGTTTTTACCTCACCAGCAGTTTTTGATCTACGAGACAAAGCTTAAAAATATCGCATAAATGTGAAATCTTCAAATTTTTTTTGCTAAAATCGTTTGTTATTTACAGAAAATAACTTGTGTTTATTGCACCGAAGCATTTATAGGTCCTTTACGAAACATGCGCTTGGAGATCCGGCAAAACGGGAGCTAAAATCAAGTTTCAATTGATTGCTTGGTCAATTGTTGTAAACATTGCATGCAGTTACAATGCCCGCCAGAACTGAGCACTATACTTGCGATACTCGAGCGATGTTCGTTCGATTAGTTTTCTATTTTGGTCGAAAGACGTTCACATGATCAATGTTTGTGCGTTCGAGGCTCCACAGTGCTTTATGGCGAGCGCTGCAGTTAATGTAAGTAGTTCAGAATAAAAACTAGTTTTGGCAACGGTCAAATCCATAATTAGAACAAATAAAATTCAACTTTTCATTATTCAAATAAAAATATAACTATTCATTTGCATCGATGCCTGTTCTTAATGCCTATTATATACCATTGGCGAATCGTTATTCACTAATAAAAGAACCAAATCATCATTACAATGAAATAATAGCGAGCGAACTTTATAATAACTGTGCACCTTGTACCGAAAATTAATGGTGATTCATAAAATGTTGGACGTTTCAAACAAAGAAAATTATTACTGTTCATCATCGTTTGTTTTATAGTCATATCGCAGTTAGTTTATTAACGCTGTTGACTGGCGTTAAATATTATCGTAATTGACTTCGCCAAATTGGGGAAGAAGGGTATGAAGCCACCCTCGCCAGACAAATACCCCTTGTTTCGTATAACACCCTTCCAAAGTTTTGCATACCCCTGATTCATTGCCTTCTAGCAATTTTTTTGCAAATCCGTCGATCCGAAAATGAGTCATGAATGACTGCGTCAGGCAAAAAAATTTCACGATTTTCCCCTTAGAGCATTCATTGGAAACTCCGCTAGCTCCGTTTCAATAAATTACCACAATTTTGAAAATTCGACACTCCACAATTAAACCAGCATTTCATGACCACTAGCAAAACCAGGCGCCCCCTTATATCAAACCAGGGAGCCACTGATTCACCGCAGTGGAAATTTTTAAAGAAAAATAGAGAAACCAGTATAATGCTACCTACATGTCGTGGCCTAGTTTATGAATTCTGCTAGGATACAATTTAATTCATTTGTTTTGCGCGGCCCATTTTATAACCTACGTTAGCCAAACCGCAATAACGCGATATGTTGGCTTTTCCGAAATGGGTGGTGCTGTAGCAACTTGGCATTATTGGTGACCCTGGTAAAAACGAGTGTCCCACGGTCAATGCAAATTGCAACAGCGAAATTTTTTGCGCCCCCCCCCCACTTCCGTTAAATACACCTCCCGGTTTAAATAAACCCGTTTACAAGTTTGGTGAAGTGAAAATTGTCTGGAAAGTTAAATTTCAATACTGGTCTATCCACAGCCCTCCGAAAAGTGTTAGAAGGAGCAGATAGACCAGTCAATATAGACGGTTTTGGACCTTTTCTCATGTCATTTATTAACTATATTAATATTTATTTTAATATTTCATGCCCGCTGGAAAAATCTAGCGCGCGCAGTTCCGACCCACAAAGCCTATGGTTTATGCCCCCCGTGGCAAAATTTTAGCCAACGGAGAAGCCAGATATGCAACTAATCTTAGCTGAAATCGCTTTACAAAACGAACTCAATAACCCTAATACCTAAGCCTAGACAGGTAGAAAAGCTTCATATAACCGTAATAACCGTGGCCTTAAATTGCTATAATAAAATGAGCCAGATTTGGTTGAAATCTGCACCGACTGACTTCTTTTTGATCGTCCGTATTTATGCGGGGAAGGAGTTGGAATCGGTTTAGTTGGAATCGGTTTAGTTGGAATCAGTTTTCATGAAAAGTGCACTAATAGACGTTTATAGCTTTCGTTTTGAGCTATCGCTTGAGATAATTGGCGCTGCACCTGAGTTTTGGAGTTATGGATACCACAGAAAAAATTCACAAACAGCGCTTCCCAAAATTCACCAAATGATAAGTTAAAATTCTTCGTTAACACCCAGATTTCATTCAGAACAACAGCATAAATATCATACAAATACACTGACGCTTATAAATAAAAGCAGCTTTTTCGTGAATGGTTTGTGAATCATTCGCAAAAAGTTAACAGCTGCTCAATTCCTATTCGCGAACGATATGTGAAAAACTTGCGTTAATTTCAGAGCGTGACTGTACATCATTTACCAGAAATAACAGTGATCTTACAAGTGCGAGATTTGCAACCGAGTCTGGAGTAAGCGAAAGTCAGTTTTTCAAGTACCATAGTATTTAGAACAACAATATTTTAGTGCAGTGCCATTTAGCCAAACTAGCATTAAAAGTAATGTACCTGTGGAGTATCGAGGCAACGCTGGTCGGGTTACGTCGGTGTACTGTTGTACCGTATCTATAAGACCAGAATAAAGTATTACTATCGGAATATGGCTAGTCGGCTTCTGAGGTTCTAAACTGAGTTTCGTGAGCATCAAGAAAAGTCAAGTACACACAATAAAACATCAGCAATCTTTGCGTAACTGCAACGTTTTAGCTCATTTACAACCCATAGGACATTTTATTTCTTGTTTAAACAGCCCTGAAAATGGCCACTTGAGAAAGTTACAAAAATCACACCATTCACTAAAAATCAAATTTCAAGAGCCATTTTTCACGATGTAGGACGAGAGTACTTGCAATATTGGATGCAAGCTAAGCTAATACATCTGCTTTCATCCTTTTCAGCAGCTCTCGAAAGCGATTTCGATTTCACTTATTCCTGGCCGGGACTACAGTGATATCGTTAAAACGCAACGTGGGTCGAAAATGAGATACATTGAGACAGCTATAAATCCATGTCTTCGCCGACATGACAAAAATTATTATTTTGATTTTAATATTTCCTTGAGACTTCGACTTGATAATTCCACTACAATCCACGACAGACCAGGATAAAACTTATACAAGAAACAATAATAATATAGTCCAAATTCTGCTATTATGTTAATGGAAATAAAAATTAACAAGTTATTGTGGAACTAATGGTGGCAGGTTTCAGACAAAGTAATATTTTAATACGCTATGATTCCTTAAAACAATACCTCACATTTTGTTGCCCTTATATTACCGTAATACTATTATATCAATTATTCAGAGTTTATGTCAGTAAAATTACGTTGTATGTAAAAACTACATAAACTATTATAGTATTATGTAAGTAGATGAGTTCGTTCAGAAGAGCCTCCGGCCGTTGCAAGCTTTCCACCAGCTGCCTGCTAGTTCACGGCCATTGGCCTTGGCTCAGACCGGGGTTTTTAATCATCATGCCGAGCTGTAGTTAAAGTCGTTGTGTTATGACGTTTTCGAACATTTTGGTCGCCGGTTTTAGGAAATTGTCGTGACTAGCCAAAAAAGATCCATTTGGATATATTTGCTTATAAGGTTAGCAATAAAAATGGGGACCCAAATGCGTTCAGAGGCCAAAAATTTAAAACAAAGTAACCCATCCCAAAAGTATGACTGATCAAATGTTAATACAGAAAAAATCTGACATAGCAGCAACACCAGAAAATTTCCTTAAGTATATAGATTTTCGATTTTATAAATATGCCTGTTAATACAATATTTACAAAATAGTATGCATTATGGTAATTAAATTGGGATACCGAGAGTTATACATAACAATGTACAAATGTATGTACATTGGTTAAATTGGAACGGAATCGCTAAAATAAAAATGCTACGCACATATTTTCTTAAGTATATAAATTTATAAATAAATATGGCTTGTATTGCAATGTTTGGAATTGAATTCGGAGATGGAGAAGCGCTAGCTTCGGAATCTAAGAATTCTCGCTAGACCGCACTATGATGAAAAAGAAGGGCGTCCATTTATTTTTCTCTGTAAATAAGACTTCGTTATCTCAACGTAAACCGATATGGACGTGTGAGCGCTCGTATGAAAGATTTACTCTAGACGTGACTTTTGGAGGTTTTATTACGATTCGACACACCGAGGTCCCACCATGGGTCAAAGGGGTGGTACCCTGGGGTACAAGGCTAAATGGGTCATTTTTGCTCATAACTACGCAACCCTTGCGCCGATCTGAATCGTTTTGATATAGAAATATGTATCCTAGGAAGCTTTATTTATGGGTATATAAATTGTTTTGGTCGGGTCCCCACGGGGCATATGGAACTTTAGCAAATAGTCAAATTCTCAAAATTTTGGTCAAAATTTGTCGAGGTGTAGCTATGTAACCACTCAAGCGATTCGAACAAAATTTGGTGTGTGGATAGAGCTACTGAGAGCTACCTGTAGGGTGTCAACAGATTTGATGTAGTGACGCTCGGTCAATTGGTATTTTAGGACAAATTTGGGCCCTACGCCATATATAGTCATCTGTGACATTACCACTTCAAACGGTATATTAATAGATTTGTAGCTCAAAATAAGTTCATCTGGGTTTTCGTAGGTGCTGATTTCAAATCTTCACTTTATTTAAACGTATCTCTTCGTGTAGAGGTAGTTATATCAATGGGTGAGACAAGGCGAGTGGTACGAAAGCAACGAGTGTCATGCGCTCTGTAGCAAATTCTGTTTGTTTTCTGTGCTACTGCGCTTTTGTTACGATCCTTATATACATAGATTACATATTATACAGTACTCGACACAATTGACTGCTGCTCGCTCGTTGCTCGCTCGCAACTTGCTCGCAGAAAACTAAAGTATCGTATTGAAATTTTGAAAATTGCTCGTTGCTCGTTGGTTGGCAAACCTCCCAAATTCAGATATGCATGTATGTAATAGTAAACAAAAAAATTGCGCGATTTTCGTGATGACTCAACTGTAGTGCTACATAATTGACAAGTCGCGGAAATAAAAATTATCATATATATATCTTACAACACATAAATCGTCTGTATATATTTGAATCATATAAACACTACGCTCCCTCGTATGGCGACAGTCAATTGTGGCGAGTCAATTATAATTGTTCACGATTCGTAAGCAGTTCTGATGTAGAGTTAACCCTCGTAGAATGCGTATTGGATATCTTACTATCAGTTTTGCTGCATCTATGCCTTATTGAACAGCAGATTAATATATTTTTTGTTGAGTTACATTTTTGTTTCGTAACAGGAATATATTTTTAATGAGTTGTTCCACTGTATGTTAACGTTACAGTTTGTCATTTCTCCGAATTCATGCACTTGACATGTCGCCAAGATTCTAGTATCAATATTATCTGGGCTCTCATTCGCTGAAAATTTTGCCAGGGGGTCCCCTGGCTCCGAACCGGGGCGCCCTTTGCCAGGGGACATGTTGCCAAGAGAAAAGGTTAAAAATCGTGTCAGAAACACTGTCAAAAACCCTTTTGATGGAGAGAAAAGAGATTTTGAAGCAAATTTTGACAAAATTTTCGAAATGTTTGGTTCTACGAAGCAATTTTAGTACAAAGTTTGATCAAATTTTATGTACTTTGGACCCATTGGAAAGAAAAAAATTGCCCCAAGAGGCGGTGAACCGGAGGGAGCCGAAACTTTTGCCACAGGGCATGAACCGGGGGAGGCACCTGTTCTGAACCACGGGGAACCGAAAAATGCCAGCCCCTACGCCCAATTTGGAGAGCCCAGATTATAGTAATTAAATTGGAAGATCGACAATTATTATTCATATATATTGAACTGAATAGCTAGAATATGTTATGAACTGCTGTTTGACTTAAGTTAGTCGATTATGTAATGCATTCACGAAAAACTATGACCACAACAACTAATTTTATGTAATTATTAAATATATTGGTATTTTTGAATTTATTCTTATGTTGGGAAACGCGGATAAGCAGTAAACAAAGATGATAAATGGATGTAAAAGTATCCAGCAAACATGTGGGCACTACCGAAACTCATCGTAGCTAGCATTATTTAGAAGGAGGCGTAAGACGGCACGTTTCCCTAGAACTTCAATATTATAAGATTGGTTACTTGCGTTTAGGTGCGATTCTGGCCGAAATGACAGTAAACATTGCGCTAGTAATTAGCAGCTATTGTTTTGTTTTTTCGCGAATCTACCACCGAACGATTTGCTTGTATACTTGCACGATGCCATATAGATTACTGTAATCCAAGCTCTCACCGTTGGTCCTGTGATAGCAGCTGTTGTCCTGATGTTGCTGAGCAATTCCGTTGCCGAACGGTTCAAGAGTGGTTGTATCACCAGAAACGGCAGAACGTGATCCGCTAGCATGTTTTCCGTCGTTCAAGTCAACGTCGCTTCCAACTTGTCGCACGTACGCCTCTAGATCTTCATCCGTGTCGTTGGCAAAAGGATTCGACTGGTACAGCTGGCGATAGAGTTGGGCATTATGCTGATGATCGCGCTGAATGACACCGCGACTCGCTGCTCCGATCACAATCATCGTTTGCTCACCACCGCCACCACCGCTTCGATAAGCGTCCTGACATGAACATAGTAATTAATAAATGACCAGTGCTACTACCCAAAATCTGAGAGAGTAATCCTAGGATTGTTCTAAAAAATGATTCCAGTTCAAGTGATACATAAATAATATTACCCTACTCAAATTACTAGTAACTCGCGTGGCGAGAGGAAGCGGGGCGGTGTAGGATGTGCAGGCTCGATAACAATTTTGCGGCTCAATACTGAGGCTCCTGAGTCCATTTCAAGATATAAATACACCTACTTTCCATTAATGCCACAATTTATGCAGATTTAAAATATATAGACATTTAAAGTATTCATTTCACGCCCACCAATGATGAAAGGCAGGAGGTTTCTAAATTCACAAAATCCAACTGTCAAGAAAAATTTGCTTTCAAGAATCATTGAGCAGAGCGACTCGTTTTTGCTTTCGTCAGAGGTGGGAAATCGGTACCGTCCATCAGTCCATCCGTCGAACTTCTCACTAACTACTGGCCCATTATAAAATTGTTTGATAGGCCTAATCCTTCAGGTGTGAGACACATAGTTTTGTCAAAATTTGCATTAGTTAATTAGTAATTAACTAAATAGGAAAGCGTGTTAGTTTATTTTTAGCATTTTCATACAAAATATCTTATTTTTTTATGAATAATTAGTGTAAAGCTATTAATTTGTTACGTATGTATACTACATCTCGCAGTGCTGATTATGAATCTGGTGTTTATTACTATTAGAGGAAATCCAAAAATACTATTAGTTAGTTAATTAGCTAATTAATTATTTATTAATTTTTTGAAAATTTTCAAAGTGCTCGAAAATTGCACATGGGGACTTTCTATGTCGCTGATCACGAATATGACATCTCTGAAGCTCTAAAACTTGGACATATATGCTAATTAGTTAATTAATTAATTAGCTAATTAGTTGAATTTTGATTTTGAAATTTTGAAATTATCTCAAAATTGCTAATTTTTTTTCGGTTGTTTTCGATTTCGCTTATCATGAATATGTGGCTTTTAAAGCTCTATGATTTTATCATGGGTGCTAATTACTTAATTAAATTAATTACCTGATTAATTGACATTACTAATTACCTAGTTTCTAGCTAGGTAGCTTTGTGTATGCTGGGAGTGACATTATCCAAACGTGATACTTAATATTGATTAAATATATAGTTGAAATACATGTACAGTACTCGCCAAAAATGAGTGGTGTACGTTCGATGTTCGCTCGAAATGTGTTCGATATTCGTTCGATAAATTCAAAAATTTGTTCGAATTTTGTTCGAGACGCGTTCGAAATACTAACACGATTTTTAAATTTGTTCGAGAGCTGTAATAGGTTTGTTTGAATGGTGTTCCAGAATAAACAAATTTTGTTCGGTTTCTGTTCAACGTTCGTTCGTTCGAGAGCGAATACTCATTTGTGAAGAGTTCCGCATACATAAATAAGAATAATCAAATACTTTGCCTATTGCTCCGATCACTGTTTGTAATTTATTACGTTTACTAGATTTCATGTTGTAGGCACATAACAGTTTCCGTGATTGATCCATAACACGCAAGTGCATTAAATGTCAGCATATTCGGTGCATCCATCGTAAACCTAAGACCCGTTCTAACCATCTACATTGAATTATAGCCCAAATCGGAGAATTTATTTTGTTAAACATTGGAATTAAAGGACATTATTTGGAAATCTGAAGTTAAAAATTGTGGGCAATTGAAAATTTAGCAATTTCATTCCCTGTGCCGTGCTGCGGAAGGGTAAATAACTAGTCACTCGTAAGCGAGAGGCAAACGGAGCCCGCGTGGTTTCATCAAGTAGTAATTTTGTGAAATCGCCTTGTAACAGGCTTTGTGTTTGATATATATACTGTAAAACATCTGTAATCATGAACCGGTTGAAAACCCTCATGCCTCGTTGGATCTAAAACCCGTCAAAAACTGAAATCACATGAAGCATTTCTGCTAGTCTCTAGATGATTGAACAATCCTATTCAGCATGCCTAAAAGCCTAAAACCTAATATATAGACCAGTTTGATTACCTGTACGCAATACGTAACCAAACTACTGAAAATTATATAATTATATACAAAATATAATCATAAATTCGGATAGTTTATAATCTATGTCATAGCAATATTTGAATTAATCATGAATCAACCTCTATTATACTGAAAGTACGAACCAAAGTATCGTCTATAAACTAATCCACAAACAAGTATAGTAAATCTATTTGCCTCTGTCCTTTGGATCATATACGTGCACATCACGACCAGGCCGGTCTCCTAATCTAACCGGATCTTCATGTCATCACGTAGATAGGACTGTCTGTCTACATGGAGGGAATCTACAGGTAAACGGACTACCAAATTTACATATAAAATTGGCACATCAATGAAAACCGGTGGTTTCAATCATTCAACAATGTTTGCACTCGAGGTGCAAGAATCAGTATGCACAAGGCCAGTAGACATATAAGTGGCGCGCAACATACGATACGTGCAATCGGTAACATGATAAGCTAAGTAAAAACTGAAATTTGGCGATTTATTAAATTTCCAATATTAACAGTACTATCTAATACTATTGAGTTTCTTAATTTTATTACGAATATGCGCGCGCCGGTCGTTGCTACCACAGAGTCTATTAATCGATTGATTACGGTACTTTTTGATAAACCTATTAGGGTAACCCCAATCCCTTAACTTAGAACAAACCTCAACTGCATTACGAACAAATGCTTTAGCATTACTGCATATTCTGTAAAATTTTATAATTTGACTGATAATTATTCCCCGGAAGACCGAAGTAGATAAATTTGGACGAAAAATGTGGGAAATTAATAATTTTAAAGCTAAAATCGTTTCGTTTGTCACACAGATCAATATCCGCCATATTCATATTAATTTGCAAGTCCAGCATTTCCGCATATTGATTGTTGTCATTCATTTTTTCCAATTTCAAGCTAGGAGGATAGATTTTTGAGGAATTAATCTCAAACATCTCAAAATCATTAATTAAACTTATTATCATCTATATACCCGTATGCATAAGTAGGTCTACTTGAAATATGTTTAGGACAAGAATATAAGAACTTCTCATATACATACAAGTGTAAGTTAGCGATATACGGCGCCGCGTCCGTCCCCATAGGTGTTCTAATATTCTGTTTAAAGACTCTTTTGCCAAAAGTAAAATAAGTAATATCAATAAGCCACGTGAGGTATTTAATAACGAGATCTGCATAAACCGTCAAGTTTTTTCCCGAATCATTACACCAATAGGCTCCTGCCTGCCCAATTGCAATTAATTTATTTTCTACTAGATTTTGGAAATATTATATCATGGCTTAATTCCGAAATATTTTGAATAATATGCCCATGTTCCAGAAGGGTATACATGGTAGTAAAATTGTAAGTGTTTACAGTATGAATATTTTTTCGTAAATTTAAAGTTTTTCATGTATCTAATATCTTCTTATTGCTGTCAATAATCCAGAAATTTGGCCGGTTACGCCATTTTTGAGACATATCTGAAATTTTACGTATCCTAAACACGAATAGCTTAAATATAAAACAACGTATTTTAGATACATTTTTGTATTAGCTTTTTTACTGCTATGTGTCTGAATTTAAACGGGTTTTTGTGAAATTTAAGAACAGCATTGATACTGAAAGATACACTGTATTTTGGCAATCGGGTTTATTGACTCCAAATTCATTGAAAACATCTGAAAAGGTATTAAATATATTAGTGCTGGACTTCAGATAACCAAATCGTTGTATTCAACGTTTAGAAAAATCTATATGCAGTCCATTCTTGACACCCTGCACGCAATAAGTAACCAAACCAATGAAAATGGGCTAGATTTCGAAAATTGTTTTCGTCGACCGTAAAACCCTCAAAACCGCATTAAATGGTATAACAGTCAAGTTAGACTCTACATACCAAAGCCATCGTATCCAGCATGCTTGTTAACCTAATAAGCACTCATTGCAATAACGTCCCGCAGGGCTAATAATGGTCTTAAAACAATAAACACGCATTATTTCGCGGGTTAAATAACCCCATAATCCTATAGTTTACCCCGATCAAGCGAAAATTTGCGTAGTAAAAAATTGAAATTTTCACTTTTATGGGGTTTTTTTTAAACTTGGGCTTATAGCTAAAAACCACAGTTCTGACAAAATGCACGACAGATCGACGACAGAATTCGTTTGCTCGGCGGGTTTAGCGTCTAATGAAACGGTACAAATAAACTGGATTGTTGATCATGATAAAAAATGTGAAGATCCATCCACCCGATGCTGAGTTATGAACTCCGCAGACGGACAAAATATTTTTATACAATTGGTGCCATAGCAAAGTTGTAGGTGAAAACTCAGCTCATTTTGCTCGCTCCTTTTCAACGAAGTTATACATTTATCAATAATTTTGGCGTTTTTGCTGAAGAATACTGAATATTGAAAATTTTTAGATTTCGACACCCCACTTTGCCTCCATCCCTACGCCCCCCTAGTTCAAGTCAGAATCCACCGAAGCTTCAACGGTATGTGCCAGAACCAATGTAGCTTTTCAATAATACGACCAGGGCTATGTATGATACGTTGGAAAGCTGAGCGACAGTAGAGCAAGCAGGGACCGTTTCTAACGGGTACTGTATTGTGTACACGTGGGCGGCTTGAAATACGATTTAGTCCTACTATTCGATCAAAAAAATAAAATATACAGTCATTCCGTTTGTCAAATAATCTTCTCTTCGCATATGGTCCTTTGGGTACAGTTTCCTTAGAGTTAACTTGCCTATAAACGTGTTCACTGCCGTTTGAGCAGTCCTGTACAGCAAAATAAATGTGTTAATACTGCTAAAAATGACTGACCCTCGCTCAAGGCTTACTGGAGGCTCGCTCAAAAGGAATTCGTTCTATGAATTCGATTTATCTGTTACTTTTAATACTATCAAAACCTCGAGCGAGCCAATAAGGGTACCTCAAAACGGACATTAATTGCTTGCGAGTACTATATCTGTTTGACTAATTCTGTATTAAAAAGCTAAATATTCAAACTAACCTCAATTTTTGTTACATCGTCAAAGCTTCTGTCGTCGAGAACATGCGACGTCGGACCACTTGACAATTTGTCGCCGCGACGTGCTTGTTTAATCTTAAATAACAATAACTACAAACTCCCATAACGTGCATATCTACGGTTATAAAAGCAAAATAATAAAGAAGTACAGAAACAAAAGCAAATCCTTTAAACAATTAACTGCTCTAATTTTTCGCTAACGGGTCTAAATATATCTGTTTTTATTTTCGTCAGTAGCTAATTCTATAGGCCTCCCTAAAGTGGCATAACTGATAGTGCGCCCCGTAGTTATAGCACCGTACCCCTAGGGTAAAGCAAATTCACCGTAACAAAGTGACTTAAGATCTATACATCGCGGACCAAATGAAATGCTAATTGAATATGTTAGCAAAAGTACCAAATCAAGGGCAGTGAATGTTCGCGTCAACATAAAATGATAATGACAATAATATTTATCATAAATAGAAAAGATCGATTAGGACTTAGAAATATTTACGACTGTATCATATTATTACGAGACACAATTTTCAAAGTAAAACTAGTCTATCAGATTTTAAGATATATCAGTAGTTTTTTCTTCAGAATCTACTAAATACTGAGCAGGTCACGTCGGATAGGATTTTTGAATTCATTTCTCTATCGCAAGATATGTTGGATCAAAAATCAGAAATAGTGAAAAATCCAAACTCGGCATAAAAACAAAAAATGAAGGACGGCTTTAGTACGAGAGCATGGCAACAGCTTGAGCAACACAGCACTGACTTTCTAATTTTGCCCTATTTGGGGTAGCTAGCTAATCAGTAACCGGATCTGGTCATATGAGGTACCGTTCGACGCCTTGATCGCAGGAACTAACATCAGTAACCTAAAACCACATCCTAGAAAACCATAGCCCAAAAACCTCCTCAACGAAACATTGAAGTAATATAGTGGCTTCTCGGGAAACCCGTGAACCAGAGTTCCGTGGCTTCTCTCCGACAAGCCTCAACCAGTACTTCCCAGAAATAACTGTCGATTCTCAAGTGACTAGCTCGAGATTACGAAAGTACGAAAACATAATATTAACAAAATAATTCTATTTCAAAATGGACTGCATTCGAGCTTGTTTCGAGCGAGCAACAGCCATTTGTGGCGACTATGTCATAATATACAGAAATAACACAGACATAGACATAATTTAAAAAATTTCCCACCGCAACACACAATCTCCACTACGTTTAATTAGTTATGACAAGAGTAAAAAATTTGTTATCAATGACTGTTATCACCGCACTTACTTTTATGGCTGTTGGCGTCCTGTAAGCTGGTATCGAAACAGGAAACTTAGGTGAGTAGACGATACACCCAGAGTACCTTGTGGGTACCCCAATAACATCTTTGCAGCAGAAAGCTAAATATTACCATAATCCATCGTATGTGGAAAAATATATTATAATCGAGTGTTATACCCCTGCGCAACATTATTAAGAACCTGTATTTTATTAAATGCAATAATACGCATAAGCTTCTACTGCAAGATTAAAAGGTACTTATTTTAAAGTTGTGCTGCTATAATATTAATTTTCCCAGTTGGTACAACTTATATACCTTGCACACGCAAAATGCAATTAGCCTATACTCCGATTAAACACTTCTACGTTCGCTTATATTTCATTAAACACTACATTGGCAAGTTAATTGAAGAGCCGAAATTTTTTCTCGCTAAAACTACATTAAAGCATCGATTTCGTGATAACATTTAAAACAAGATATTGACCACGCTTGCGGCGCTTAATCCTTCCATGCCGACTAAATGCAAAATGGACCTAACACGTTTTGTGAGTCATTGTGTTCTCTGAGTTTGTCGTATGCTGTTGCACATGAAGTTCCTTAAAGAACCGAGCAACAGCTACCAGATAGCTTAGCGGTTTGCATAAGCAACTTACATCCGCACGTCCCGGGTTCAATCTCTTGCGCCAGTTTGAGTTTTGTGAAACATTGCATGATACAAAAATTTATTTGGGAAAGAAAGGAATGCCAAAACATTGTTACCGACTTTTCAGTATCAAAAATTCACCTCGATGTGAGCTAAGAAGTTTAGTGAATGCAAATAGTGCAAGGAAACGCCCACAGTTGCACGACTCCGAGTCCCAATGTACTAAATCTAACTTTAAACAATACAAACTTCGATTCGTTTTTGTTGCAAAACCATGCACTAAGCAATCAATAGCAATTCAGGAATCAGTCATAGGTCATATTAAAATCAACTAAAATGTCTGTAGCTTTGAAAGCGATAAAATTTTAAAACACAGTAAACAAATTAAGCTATATATTTTCTCTCGTTTACCTCTTGTTGAACGCGTTTAAATTCGTTCGGATCAGATGGAAGCGGTGTAAAATGATTGGCAGATTCAATTTTAATCGGATTCGAATGTGTTTCTTTCGCGGCATCGGAGATCCACTGAGAAACAAAACAAAGTTATTTGAGCAACAATATAATATCCGCCAAATAACTAGTAACTAGCACGCGAGGGTGAAACGGAGCAAGCGCGGTTTTATTCTAAGTTATTTTGTTTAATCACCTGCAACAGGCTGTGTTTGATGTATATAGCACAATAAAACCACTTGAATGCTGAATCCATTGAAAATCCTAAAAACTCGTAGATTCTAAACCCAACGAAAACAGCTGACAATGCATCAAGTATTTTGTGCTAGTTGCTAGATAACCACCCGTCGTATTTGGCCTACGCGAAAACCTATAATATAGACAAAAAATTCTTGATAACCTGTACGCAATATGTAACCAAACTGATACAGACTATATTCTGGAAATCAGGTTCATAGACTCTTAACCCATTGAAACCCCATGAAAATTCATGACGTATGCACGCTGGACTCTATATAACCAAATCAATATAATTAACATACCGAAAAACCTCTATATAAACTATTTTCGATGCCATGTGCAAAACTACTGAAGACATATTTTAATAGGGTTCATTGACCCTAAACCCTTGAAATCCCATGAAAATGCTTGAAATATGCACCTGGATTCAAGATAAGGGAATATGATTTCAGCCTTCAGAAATACCTAATAAACAGACCATTCTTGATGCCCTGCATGCAATACAAAGTCAAACAATAATGAAAACACACATTCTGGAAATCGGGTTCGACAGTCGTAAAACCCTTGAAACCCCATAAAAAGGTACAACATAGACAAGTTGGACTCTTGATAACAAAACCATCGTATCCAGCTTGCTTGGTGATCTAATAGGCGGTCAGTGTAAAATAAAAACAAGCAACAACACGGAGAAGTCTGAAATATCGCTGAGGCGGCGCACCCACGCGCGTAAAATTTTAGCATTACTGCAAGAAACAATTCAGTGCGAAATGAGTGACCATTTATGAGGCAATATTGAAGGCCTGTAGAACGGCTTTTGTTACTCCCCAGGCCTACCACAGCTGAGACCATTTACCACACTCAGCTGATTGAGTTTAGGCATCTATGCATGTTCCGACCAATGGATAAGCCTGTATCCATCATTGGTCTCATAAGAAAATATTTAAGAGATTACTTACAGGCAGGCGGGATCGATTTTGAATCTGGGGACAAGCTAAGACAAAGCACATTTGGGGTTCAAGCTAAGATAGCTTTTGGCTTTTTATTTAATAGCAAAACAAGTTCCACAGGTAAATAAAGTAACTCGCCGCGATAGGTAAAATTTTCAATGCAATATTCTTAAATTTATGAAGTGCACGAAAAGTTCCGCCGCGAGGCCACCATAACACATTAGTCCCCAATTGTGGGGTATGGGGCGGTCGCCACTGCTATGTGCAGAGCATCAAGATTGTCTGTATATGTTTTTCGATTGACTGATTGGTTATCTATAAACCAGCACTAACAGTTCATGTGTTGTCAGTTGTTTTCGTGGTATCGGAGTCGACGAGGTTTTACGTTTTTCAATAGGTTCCAGAGCTTCTAGGGTGAGGTCTGAATAAATAAAACACAGTTTGTTGCAGGTGTTTATCAAAATTACCATGCTTGCTCCGTTCCACACTTCCATGCGAGATACTATGGTTACAAAACTTTCGATACTACTGCGTTTATTTCTACTATTCATATGCTGAGCAAAAATGGTACGAACTTTCAGTCGTCGAATAATAAATATGCAACAAAAATAGCTATACACTTATTGTAAAAGCATGGAAAGCACGCTAAAACGAATCTTCAAACCGCCTAGATGATATGATCTGAACGGCAAGGTTATCCCACAGCTAAACTGTGGGAAATGCCCCCCATACTCCAGTTATTTCAGATTTGTCCAGGATGAATTTAAGGTCCCCATCTCGAAGCTCCCAGGCACTATTTTGGTCCAGTGGAGAGGCAATAATAATACTATGCAAGTAACAGCCGCAAGTTGATGCACAATTTTTTGATACATACATTTTTTCGCACAGTAGATACGCCGAATGACTACATATATTAAGCACTTTGGACAGCGAAATCTCAACTACCAAAAAAATTGGACTTTAAATACAAAAACAAAACCTACAAAGGACAGCGAAGAGCCCCATCTACATTATAAAATTGGCATTATATCTGTTAACAGTACATTAAGATCAACATGGTCGTCACCGGCAGTACATTTCAAAAGCATATGCCGATTTCTTTTTTCTCCAGTTATTAAACAAACGGCGAACTAGTATGATTTTTTGCAAATCGCAACAAAAAACTAAAATTTCTAATAACTTTTCATGTTGTAGATTCACAACTGTTGCAATGTATTTGTGATTCAATAGCATTTAATTTCCGTGTTTGGCTACCCCGCAAATCAATGGACCCATTGTAGCGCTTTACGATCAAAGCTTACACATACCAAAATTTGACGATTCTTGGCGCCCAAATAAAGTATTTTCTCGTCCATTGTAGCATTTTAGACGGGAGGTCGCATACTTAATGCAGGTTCAAACAATGAAGACGTTATGTTCAACAGGTAAATATTCATAATAATAACATAACAAGTAATAAATTAAAGGAATACCCGTATAATATTTTCATTTATATCATGTAATATAAACCATAATTTTCAAAACTATTGAAAAGTTCATTTCGGTGCAATTTTTAAACAGTTGTGGTTCAAGACTCGAAAGTCTCAGCTGCAATGTTCATAACAACAATTGAATGTCGCCATACGAGCGAGCGAATAATGAGAAAATAAAATTTCCTAATAAAATTTCATTTTTCCTAGAGTGGGATGCGGGCAACCAATTTATACTATCCTGGCGACAGGGAATAACCGGAACCGGAACCAGCAACCGGAACCGTACATTTAAACCGGATCCGGAACATGGTCTTCGAAATTTATATATAGTAAAACAGATGAAGGAAGAAATCAAGATATAGTGGAGTTAAAATACATTAAAAATAACTTTTACATTAAACTTAATGTATTACGGTGGTATTATTGCCTTTCTGAAACTTTAAAGAGACTGAGGAAGCTAATAATGTTTATTTATCGATCAAATATGTCGATTTTTGGACACCCAGAGCAAAAAATGCCTTCCACTATACACCATTGCGTATACTGCGTCAAATCGAATATGCTTACAAAGCTTGGAGCGTAGAATACACACTTTCGCTCTGTCTTCAGTCGCCTTCCTTTACTACACATACGTTTGTTACATGTTCTTCGGTAGGAAACTTGAAATTATTGGTTTATATGATTCTAAGAGAAAATAATAGATAGAAGGTAATTTTCTGATCAGTGGTGAGGGACACTGTTTAGGATAGTCCCCGTAAGTTTTGGACAAACAGTGCCCGTAAGTTAGATGATAATGATGATAACTTTCTAATCAGAATGCTACAAATGAGACACACTGTGATGCTGCTCGCACAGTTTCAATAAATACAGCTCTTTGCCAAGAAAGCAGTTTCTAGCTGCGGTGGAGATAACGTTAGTTTAATTCAATTTAGACTGATCTACCAAGTTTACAAGCGCATTAGCTGGTTCTTGAAGCAATTTATGTTAGCCAAGCATACCCTAAGTACTTCTGCGTAAGCCATACTCTGTTACCGAGTTGGACCGGTTTAATTGAAACGTACCCCACAGACTTCTGGATGTGTAAAATAGCTGCTACAAGCATCGAC
>JASANE010007332.1:0-61249 GCA_030248225.1 Trileptium ribeirensis | reverse complement strand
AACTATTTTGTTCAGTTGCAGTGTATAAATGAAGTCAGATGTTAAAACAAAACAAAATAAAAAGTTGGAAAATATATTTTGGCGCCTAATAACGAAAATTCGAAAACGATGCACCTAACGATAGGTTATGGCTGTCACTGACAGGGAACTATTTTGTTCAGTTGCAGTGTATAAACGAAGTCAGATGTTAAAACAAAACAAAATAAAAAGTTGGAAAATATATTTGGCGCCTAATAACGAAAATTCGAAAACTCATGCACCTAACGATAGGTTATGGCTGTCACTAACAGGAAATCTTTTGTTCAGTTTGCAGTGTATAAATGAAGTCACATGTTAAAACAAAACAAAATAAAACGTTGGAAAATATATTTTGGTGCCTAATAACAAAAATTCGAAAACCATGCACCTAACGATAGGTTATGGCTGTCACTGACAGGGAACTATTTTGTTCAGTTGCAGTGTATAAATGAAGTCAGATGTTAAAACAAAACAAAATAAAAAGTTGGAAAATATATAGGCGCCTAATAACAAAAATTCGAAAACCATGCACCTAACGATAGGTTATGGCTGTCACTGACAGGGAACTATTTTGTTCAGTTGCAGTGTATAAATGAAGTCAGATGTTAAAACAAAACAAAATAAAACGTTGTAAAATATATTTTGGCGACTTATAACGAAAATTCGAAAACCATGCTCCTAACGATAGGTTATGGCTGTCACTGACAGGGAACTATTTTGTTCAGTTGCAGTGTATAAATGAAGTCAGATGTTAAAACAAAACAAAATAAAAAGTTGGAAAATATATTTTGGCGCCTAATAACGAAAGTTCGAAAACCATGCACCTAACGATAGGTTATGGCTGTCACTGACAGGGAACTATTTTGTTCAGTTGCAGTGTATAAATGAAGTCAGATGTTAAAACAAAACAAAATAAAAAGTTGGAAAATATATTTTGGCGCCTAATAACGAAAATTCGAAAACCATGCACCTAACGATAGGTTATGGCTGTCACTGACAGGGAACTATTTTGTTCAGTTGCAGTGTATAAATGAAGTCAGATGTTAAAACAAAACAAAATAAAAAGTTGGAAAATATATTTTGGCGCCTAATAACGAAAATTCGAAAACCATGCACCTAACGATAGGTTATGGCTGTCACTGACAGGGAACTATTTTGTTCAGTTGCAGTGTATAAATGAAGTCAGATGTTAAAACAAAACAAAATAAAAAGTTGGAAAATATATTTTGGCGCCTAATAACGAAAATTCGAAAACCATGCACCTAACGATAGGTTATGGCTGTCACTGACAGGGAACTATTTTGTTCAGTTTGCAGTGTATAAATGAAGTCAGATGTTAAAACAAAACAAAATAAAACGTTGGAAAATATATTTTGGCGCCTAATAACGAAAATTCGAAAACCATGCACCTAACGATAGGTTATGGCTGTCACTGACAGGGAACTATTTTGTTCAGTTGCAGTGTATAAATGAAGTCAGATGTTAAAACAAAACAAAATAAAAAGTTGGAAAATATATTTTGGCGCCTAATAACAAAAATTCGAAAACCATGCACCTAACGATAGGTTATGGCTGTCACTGACAGGGAACTATTTTGTTCAGTTGCAGTGTATAAATGAAGTCAGATGTTAAAACAAAACAAAATAAAAAGTTGGAAAATATATTTTAGCGCCTAATAACGAAAATTCGAAAACCATGCTCCTAACGATAGGTTATGGCTGTCACTGACAGGGAACTATTTTGTTCAGTTGAGTGTATAAATGAAAGTCAGATGTTAAAACAAAAAAAAATAAAAAGTTGGAAAATATATTTTGGCGCCTAATAACGGAAGTACATGCCTCGTGGTTTGGCTGTCCGGGGCTTTTTGTAGTTGCACCAACGATAGGTCTTTTGACTTCACTGGCAGGCTATTTTTTTCTTCGGTTTCAGGGTATAAATGAAGTCAGATGTTAAAACAAAACAAAATAAAAAGTTGGAAAATATATTTTGGCGCCTAATAACGAAAATTCGAAAACCATGCACCTAACGATAGGTTATGGCTGTCACTGACAGGGAACTATTTTGTTCAGTTGCAGTGTATAAATGAAGTCAGATGTTAAAACAAAACAAAATAAAAAGTTGGAAAATATATTTTTGGCGCCTAATAACGAAAATTCGAAAACCATGCACCTAACGAAAGGTTATGGCTGTCACTGACAGGGAACTATTTTTGTTCAGTTGCAGTGTATAAATGAAGTCAGATGTTAAAACAAAACAAAATAAAAAGTTGGAAAATATATTTTGGCGCCTAATAACGAAAATTCTAAAACCATGCACCTAACGATAGGTTATGGCTGTCACTGACAGGGAACTATTTTGTTCAGTTGCAGTGTATAATAAATGAAGTCAGATGTTAAAACAAAACAAAATAAAAAGTTGGAAAATATATTTTGGCGCCTAATAAGGTTCTTTTTTTTTTCTTTTCCCGAAAATTCGAAAACCATGCACCTAACGATAGGTTATGGCTGTCACTGACAGGGAACTATTTTGTTCAGTTGCAGTGTATAATGAAGTCAGATGTTAAAACAAAACAAAATAAAAAGTTGGAAAATATATTTTGGCGCCTAATAACGAAAATTCTAAAACCATGCACCTAACGATATCTGCTGTCAGGTTTTGGCTGCACCGCAAGGGAACTATTTTGTTCAGTTGCAGTGTATATGTATAGAAAGAGTCAGATGTTAAAAACAAAACAAAATAAAAGGTTGGAAAATATATTTTGGCGCCTAATAACTAGAAAAATTCGAAAACCATGCACCTAACGATAGGTTATGGCTGTCACTGACAGGGAACTATTTTGTTCAGTTGCAGTGTATAAATGAAGTCAGATGTTAAAACAAAACAAAATAAAAAGTTGGAAAATATATTTTGGCGCCTAATAACGAAAATTCGAAAACCATGCACCTAACGATAGGTTATGGCTGTCACTGACAGGGAACTATTTTGTTCAGTTGCAGTGTATAAATGAAGTCAGATGTTAAAACAAAACAAAATAAAAAGTTGGAAAATATATTTTGGCGCCTAATAACGAAAATTCGAAAACCATGCACCTAACGATAGGTTATGGCTGTCACTGACAGGGAACTATTTTGTTCAGTTGCAGTGTATAAATGAAGTCAGATGTTAAAACAAAACAAAATAAAAAGTTGGAAAATATATTTTGGCGCCTAATAACGAAAATTCGAAAACCATGCACCTAACGATAGGTTATGGCTGTCACTGACAGGGAACTATTTTGTTCAGTTGCAGTGTATAAATGAAGTCAGATGTTAAAACAAAACAAAATAAAAAGTTGGAAAATATATTTTGGCGCCTAATAACGAAAATTCGAAAACCATGCACCTAACGATAGGTTATGGCTGTCACTGACAGGGAACTATTTTGTTCAGTTGCAGTGTATATGTATAAATGAAGTCAGATGTTAAAACAAAACAAAATAAAAAGTTGGAAAATATATTTTGGCGCCTAATAACGAAAATTCGAAAACCATGCACCTAACGATAGGTTATGGCTGTCACTGACAGGGAACTATTTTGTTCAGTTAGCAGTGTATAAATGAAGTCAGATGTTAAAACAAAACAAAATAAAACGTTGGAAAATATATTTTGGCGCCTAATAACGAAAATTCGAAAACCATGCACCTAACGATAGGTTATGGCTGTCACTGACAGGGAACTATTTTGTTCAGTTGCAGTGTATAAATGAAGTCAGATGTTAAAACAAAACAAAAATAAAAAGTTGGAAAATATATTTTGGCGCCTGCAATAACTTCCCTCCTAACGTATAGGTTACTGGCTGTCACCTGAGGGGGACCTGGGATATTTTGTTCAGTTGCAGTGTATAAATGAAAGTCAGATGCTTAAAAAAAAAACAAAATAAAAAGTTGGAAAATATATTTTGGCGCCTAATAACGAAAATTAGGAAACCATGCTCCTAACGATAAGGCTTTTGTCACTGACAGGGAACGTATTTGTTCCAGTTGCAGCTGTATAAATGAAAGAAGTCAGATGTTAAAACAAAACAAAATAAAAAGTTGGAAAATATATTTTCGCCATATAAACAAAGTGTTCGAAAACCATGCACCTAACGATAGGTTATGGCTGTCACTGACAGGGGACTATTTTGTTCAGTTGCAGTGTATAAATGAAGTCAGATGTTAAAACAAAACAAAATAAAAAGTTGGAAAATATATTTTGGCGCCTAATAACGAAAATTCGAAAACCATGCACCTAACGATAGGTTATGGCTGTCACTGACAGGGAACTATTTTGTTCAGTTGCAGTGTATAAATGAAGTCAGATGTTAAAACAAAACAAAATAAAAAGTTGGAAAATATATTTTGGCGCCTAATAACGAAAATTCGAAAACCATGCACCTAACGATAGGTTATGGCTGTCACTGACAGGGAACTATTTTGTTCAGTTGCAGTGTATAAATGAAGTCAGATGTTAAAACAAAACAAAATAAAAAGTTGGAAAATATATTTTGGCGCCTAATAACGAAAATTCTAAAACCATGCACCTAACGATAGGTTATGGCTGTCACTGACAGGGAACTATTTTGTTCAGTTGCAGTGTATATGTATAAATAAAGTCAGATGTTAAAACAAAACAAAATAAAAAGTTGGAAAATATATTTTGGCGCCTAATAACGAAAATTCGAAAACCATGCACCTAACGATAGGTTATGGGTGTCACTGACAGGGAACTATTTTGTTCAGTTGCAGTGTATAAATGAAGTCAGATGTTAAAACAAAACAAAATAAAAAGTTGGAAAATATATTTTGGCGCCTAATAACGAAAATTCGAAAACCATGCACCTAACGATAGGTTATGGCTGTCACTGACAGGGAACTATTTTGTTCAGTTGCAGTGTATAAATGAAGTCAGATGTTAAAACAAAACAAAATAAAAAGTTGGAAAATATATTTTGGCGCCTAATAACGAAAATTCGAAAACCATGCACCTAACGATAGGTTATGGCTGTCACTGACAGGGAACTATTTTGTTCAGTTGCAGTGTATAAATGAAGTCAGATGTTAAAACAAAACAAAATAAAGAGTTGGAAAATATATTTTGGCGCCTAATAACGAAAATTCGAAAACCATGCACCTAACGATAGGTTATGGCTGTCACTGACAGGGAACTATTTTGTTCAGTTGCAGTGTATAAATGAAGTCACATGTTAAAACAAAACAAAATAAAAAGTTGGAAAATATAATTTGGCGCCTAATAACGAAAATTCGAAAACCATGCACCTAACGATAGGTTATGACTGTCACTGACAGGGAACTATTTTGTTCAGTTGCAGTGTATATATTATATAACGAAAATTTCGTTCACTCGCTTTATTTCAATAAACAGCTTAAAACGTTTTACATGATGTTCGGATCGAACTTTTGATTCAAAAACAGTTTTGTTTTATGCTAAAAATAGTCTACTTGGAAATGTGCAATAAAATAATAAACTCCTTGTTGAGCATAAAACTCTAAGTGAAACAGAAGCTTGACTATAACTACTGTAAACTACGGATAAATATTCAAATGTAAAAAAATTTAGTAGTTGCTACACGTAAGCCGAACGCGGAATCGCTATCAAACATACTCATCTGTGCAAGTTTTCTAATAATAAGCCTATAAAAACAACATGCAAGCAAAAGTGCATGTTTAAATCGGTAGATAATACTCTGTTACTGCAATTTAAAACGTCCTCTGATTTTCGGAATTACATGCACGTTTCCTAGACTGTACAGCGACGCTTTTGGCAAGAACCGCGCACCAAGCCGACATAAACCGTGTTCCAACTGCCAGACATGTTTATTTGGCATAGGTGATTTCATCCACATATTGAACGAAAACAAACATATTTTGAATATACGTTACTCATAAACAACAAAAATATTATGAAACAGTAATTAAGAAGTATAAATTGCTACTCACATTCCTGCTTAAAAGTGAAATATTCTGTGAGATGTCGGCACTCGTGATTACCGCGGAGAAGAAAAAATGTGGATATATGGCATATCTTCAACGCCCACAGGTATAAGACACACTGAAACAAACAAAATTATTTAAACACACAGTCCGCAGAATGTGGTGTACTACACTGCCCTGTTGTACTAGTCTGACTAACACATAGAAAACAAATGGTTCGGACAAACACATTTCTTGCATTAACAATATTTTTATAGCTTGATCAGAACAAAGATATTATTTACAAAAATAACGAAAAAAATAATTGTATGTAAACAAATAACAACGCTGGTTTTAGATGATTTTCACTATTATTCGGCTTTTGCTTTTTGATTTCGTTTTCACGTTGAACACTAAAGCAGGCGGTAATCAGTTGCCACGCAAGTCTAGCATCCGAAAATTGTGGATAACAGCTTATTTGGAATAATAAAGATGAATTTATATACGCATGAAAACTCATTCTGTGAAAAGTAGTACCGACCCTCAAATTCAGAGCAAAACTTTTCTTGAGTCCATCGTTGCCACACCACCATGACAATAAAATCTCCACTTTGAGAGATTTCCGCACATTCCTTTTCTTTGACATGTGCACCTAGCTTTGTGTTTGCCCTGTCATACAATAATTCCATTGCCAAATTCCCACAAAACCATCATAAATTTGAAGTTTTGGCGTTTCCGGATGAAGTTAAAACTTCCTTTTGTTAATACAACCTTCGTGTACTCTTCCTTGTGCGGTTTGGCAGAAAGACCACATTTGGTACTCTCCATGGTAGTGGTACATAGCCCGTTATCACACAGGTCCTATAGAGAACAGTCAACTTAGCGGCTAATATATCAGGGTCACACTGGAGATGGATAGAATAAATTCCATCTACACCAGATTTACACGGTCTGAAGAGTGATATTGCCCAACAGACTCGTTCCCTATTAACCAAATTTTCCCTTAAGGGCCTATTTGCCTGGCCTCCTCTTGTAATTTTTCCTAAAAATTCAGTTTGTATATTAAACGTACATTGCATATGATCCGTTAGAAGCTCAGTAAGCATCTCTAGTCCGTCGTAGTATAAGTGGCATCAGTTGTTTTAACAGTACCCGTTTGAATATCATCAGTCTTACGAAAAAGCTTATGCAGCCTTGATGAATTGGCTGTATTATAGATTCCATAACAAAGAAATACATAAACATACAGCTTGACCTTTGCCTTTCCTTGTTATGACAACTTGCCTTATATTTCCTATGCTAAGAGCTAGTTTTACGGAACCCAAACTGAAAGTTATAAAGCACAGCATTCCTGTAAAATTTCCTGCACCATTTTCTCAAACTATCCAGATCAGAAGTCAACCACCGAGCGCTGCCTGGTGGTCACTGTACGTTACACATAGACTTTTCACCCCCCCAACCTTACACACTTTCAATATCGCCGCATATATATGTCCTACTCATTACTCCATATACTCACATAAACTAGTCGGTAGTGAAACTACATTTGTGAGCGGAGCTTGGACTGTGGCATTACGAATGTACTCAATTTTATGTTCTTCAATTAACTACATTGCATAGGGCATAGGGCTTTATCATTGGTAAAAATATTATATTTGAATTCTTCGACCCAAAAAACAATATAATGGTTTGATCGAAACGATTCTATTTCAATAAATAACACAAATTGCAAAATTCGCTATTTTAGCTGCATAAAATTAACTAATTACCTAATTACTAATTAACCACTCAAAAGTTTTTAATCCCAAATATCAGGTGCACACTCTGACATGATAGGCTTTCAAACAAAAAAAAGTTTTTTAAAATCCGTTCAGTGGTTTTTGAGATCCGTCGGACCGAACGAACGAACGGACGGACATCGACCTTTTTACTCCCATGCAGAAAATAAAAACGCTTCGCTCGGCTTCGCCGAGCTCCATTCAATAAGTGCTAGGGGACAGACCTTCTGAGCTAGGGGACAGACCTTCTAAATTTGCTTATTCAGTATTTTGTGACATCATAGTCTCCTCAAGTTCAAAGTAAATATAGCTATGATCTGAATCCGAATCGTCTGATTATACATGCATTTCTTAGGCACAAACCAATTGACGCTAACGTAATGTCTATTACTTCCCTGCGGGTTGAAGTCACAAAAGTTGGCTCGCAGCCAACATTACATATATTCCAATCGGTTATGGCAATATTTGAACCAATAATTCTCATTATCTCAATATATTATCTACCTGTGTTATTTACATTTCTACTATCCAAAACTGCATGTTGAGAGTTTTCGTCACAATCTATAACAGCCTTAATTTTTGGCTATCGCGATATTTCCATAGATTTTGTATGTCATCTGCTGAAAGTATATACAATATCATGATCATGTGGAAGATATAATGATGCCAGTACAATACATTTAGCCTTATCTATCCGTCATATATGCCGATCTGATTATTTTAGACCCCCCTACTTAGATTAAAGCAGAGAACTCCGTGTAGATCATTCGATATAAATACAGTCGTAATGTTCCGTGTATTCTGTCTATAAGAACAGAAAAATTTACCAACCTTTTCCAATCCAGTCACGGTTCTGAAGCAGGTATCATTCCTGCACTAAGACAACAAAAGGCTGCCATTTTTAATCCTCCGTCTTATCTTTGCTGTAGCAACTTTTGAGTCCTGCATATTAATCTGTAGGTATGTAAGTACTCTTATTTCACATAACTCAGTTCATTTATCTTTTCGACAGAGCTTTACCCAACAGATAATCCAGGAGTTCGCTGCGATGGCTATTCCCAAGAATTAGTGAGAATACATTCACTGAGAGGCCTCATGTCATAATCTGACCAGAATATCAAAGACTGTTTCAGTCATAACAGCATAGATTTACCCAACCATTAACGTCATCTGTCACCCGCAGGGAGGCGCATTCATCCCAGTCTTTAAACGTATTAGCATTTTTCAGCCTTCATTACATAAATGTCCATATCATTTCCCTTCGTATTCGAGATACAAAAATTTCCGCTGGAAGAATAGCCACAAAAACGAGACCTTCAAGGTGAACCGTCCATGCAGGTTTTGACAGCCAGTCCGCTGTACCTTGATTGAAGCACTCAAAATGCATGTGTCCATTTTTCTAAATCATTAAAATGAATCATTTCCTCTGCAGGTGCATAGCATCAACGATGTCTCTTATAGATTCACATTTGTCATCAGAGATTACAATTCACAGGCCCATAATTTCCTTCAACCGGAATTACCCGGACTAGATCCGAAATCCGTGTAACAATGTCACATGTACCTTGCAATTATCTGAAAAACACATTTGGCAGTTTTTCAACGCTCTCCACGCTCCCACTGTTTCCACATTTGTGAGGTGTACTTACCAATATGTACTGAAAATATACTGTTTTTGTTACTCTTTATGTATATACTGCAGGTGTATTATTGGCTTTCTGTAAGTTTGAAGGGAGCGCTTTAAATAGCTCAATCTGAATCTCCAAACATCCAAAGAACGCAAACAAGCTCACTGATCCCGTTTCCACTCACCGGTTGAATTACTATCAGACAATTCTCAACAATGCGAAATACTCAAAATTGCTTTGTAATATGGCGTCAAGAGTATATATATGCAGAGTTTGGTGCGGGACAGGAAATTCTGATCGCCAAGCCTCGTATTGTCAATACGGAGCGAGCGGAGTTTACAACTGTAACTTTGCTAGCAGCAAAAAGCGTAAAAAAATTTTTTGTCCGTCTGTGGAGTTCATAACTTACAAACGAATAGATGGCAGGATCTTCACAAATTTTTTATTTCATCCCAAAACCAGTCTATTTGTGCCATTTTATTAGACGCTAAACCCGCTGGCCACGTGTTCCGGGTCAAAATGGGCCCCAAAGTGTCATGGGTCACATTTTTTGAATTTTGAAAATTGGCCATCCAGGAAAAATTGATATTTCAGAATCCTGTCTGCGAGAGTTATAGTTTTGAGGTTGTGCATTTTTTGCCAGAGCTATCGTTGTCGAGCTATGAGCATAAGTTTAAAAAATACACCAAAAAGGGAAATTTCTAAAAAGCTAGTTTTTCCTTGTTGAGGTTGAACTATAAGCACCGGCGGTTTTAGCCGGGCGGTGGGGGGGATGGCTCAAACCCCCTTCCCCGGTGGAGTGAACGACTATACATGCTAAGGAACGATTCGTAACGCGATACAAAGACATCCGTTATATGCAAATGACAATGCTTTAAGACATTTTTCAGATTTTACATTATTAATACTACGTGCTGTTTTAACAAATATATATGTAGTATGAAAGCGAATAAGTCTATTTTGGAATATGTAGTATGAAAGCGAATAAGTATATTTTGGATTTTATGCCAAAGAGTCAAAGAGTTGACGACTTTATGTACTGTAATGTGACTACATCGGAAGCCAGCACCAGCCGTGATGCTCCGCCAACAGAAAATCTGGCTAAAGCTTCAGGTCATCATCGTGCTGCTCCAGAGCTGAGTGCACCAATGGTAGACGATCAACAGCGGGTCGGATACGCGCTCATTGGAATGATTTCGGCCACGTTATCAGAATTGGACTTAATTATCTATCTGAACGGAATAAATTACGTTTGTTAACAAATTTTTACACGCCACCGCCTCCTCCTCATCCCAAATGGCCTTCAGAAGTGCGCTCTAGTGGTGGAAAACATACTCAGAGACAACTTCGGCCAGAGACACTTGAACGCCCGTATTGCGAAACTATATTATATTCACCTATGTATAAAGGTCTGTTTTGTCGCTACTGTGCTCTTTTTGCTCCTTCTGAACGAGGCAAAAGTCAAATCGATCTTATGAGAAATACAACTTTTAATTTACAACCATTTGTTCGCTTCTCACATATGTTTGATAAAGATGTCGGGATTACAACTCACGTCAACCGCGGCTATCATAAGTGAGCAGCCGCTCGAGCAGAACCGTTCATCCAAACGATGGCTGATCCAACTACAGACGTAGTAGTTCGACTGAACAGGGCGGAAGAAATCCGAATCGAAGTGAACCGTGCATTGCTTAAAACAATAGCGGAAAGTATTATTTTCGTTGCACGGTATGGAATACCATTGTGTGCTCACCAGGATTACGGTCCACTTGCCGTTCTTGACTGTACGGATATTAACGCAACACAGGGAAACTTTAGAGCTCTGTTACTGTTCTGTGCCGCAAGTGGAGATACTGCATTAGTTGAGCACCTTCGAAGTGGCTGTGGACGAACGCTATATTTTGGAAAGAGTGAGAACATTATTGCATCAGTTGGGCATGTTATTTTAGCCGACTTCATTGCGGAAATCAACTCAACGGCTTACATTTCCGTAATTGCTGACGAAACGGCGGATGTTTCCCGAACGAAACAGTTATCAGCCGTAGTACGTTACGTTGCTTCGAATTCAATCGTTAAACAATTTATTGGTTTCGTAGAAGCAGATGTTATAACAGGTGCAGGTTTGACGAAAAAATAATTGACACGCTCCGGTAACGTGGAATAACTACCGGAAGATTAATAGGCTAGGGCTATGACGGAGCGAGTTCTATGGCAGGCCACATAAATGGTGTCCAATCACACATTCGCAAAATCCATCCAGCAGCAATATACGTGCATTGCAGTTCGCATTCATTGAACCTTACAATCACCACGGCATCGCAAGTTACAGAAATACGGTTTACTTTTGGTGTTGTGTCGTCGGTAATAAATTTTTTCGTGTATCGAATAAACGGTCAAAAGCTCTTACAGTAGCAATTGAAGCGCATCATTTGAAAATATCTCTGAATACAATTCTACATGGAAAATAAACAATTACCAGCTGACAATGCTAATACCGTGGCGTCAGAATTTCGAACGATGGCAACTTAAATGCCAACAATTCAGCGACTGCGGTTCGGAATCCACAGACATTCTCTCAGCATGACAATTCTACCAAAAAGAGTTTATGCCTAATTGGTCTCTCTTTGCCATTTTTGCTACACTTCCCGTGTCGTCAGCTTCACCAGAACGATCGTTTTCCAGCCTTCGTTATCTCAAAAACTACATGCGAAGTACAATGGTCGAAGAGCGATTAACGAGATTGGCACTGGCTTTTATTACGCATTTGAGTTTATATTTGAATGAGCAGTTCATATACGATACATAGTATGGTTACTTTGAGACAACAAATTAATATTTCGTGCATGCGAACTTTTATAGAAACGTTGATGGAGGAGCAGCCCCCCCTTGAGAAAATTCTAAAACCGCGACTGAATTTAAGATTATAGTTATTTAACCAGTTAAACAATTTGGTTTCGTTGTTTTAACGCCATCATTGCGGAACAGTGGAAGAGCTAAAGTTGGTAAACTTTGGCACTAAAAATATTCAAATTTCGCCAATACGCATGTAGGTGTATCGATCGTGTCTATAGGTTTTTGGGGCTGTTAAATACGATAACAGCAATTGTATGAGCGCGGCGTACATCAAATAATGCAAGTCTTAGGGGCTATACTACGTAAAAATCAATGGTCGAAGTCTTGGTGTGACGCATTAGTTGTTGTCCAAAGGTACTGAGTAGGAAGCATTAGGCCATAACTTAAACAACGGTATAGCTAACAAATTTTGGCCTGCGAAGTACTTCAAAAATTATCAGTCTTTTATTAAGCAAAGTAGAAACTCTATTTGTGTATAAATTGTCTAGTAGATGTTGAGAAACGGCTGCTGGGAAATTACGTAAAACTAATCAATGAAACTTTGACTTTTATAAACCGGCAATATTAGCAGCAATCGGAATCAACAGTTGGATCCAGAATTTCGGATATTCTAAGGTATCAACATATGAAATTTTATCCTCAATATTCAAAACTAAACCCGAAAAGAGATAGTACTGCTTCTACCACGTTTGTACATATATATACTGGGCTCTCTATTCGCTGAAAATTTTGCCAAGGGGCATGAACCAGGGGCCCTGGTTCCGAACCTGGGTGCCTCCGATTTTGCCAGGATGCATTTTGCCAAGAGAAAAACGGTCAAAAATCGTGTCACTGCCAAAACGCTTTTGATGGAGAAAAACTGATTTTGAAGCAAATTGTATATAACAAAATTTGCGAAATTTTTGGCTTCAGAACGCAATTTTAGTACAAATTTTGATCAAATTTTACACACTTTGGACCCATTGGAAACAAAAAAAATTAGCCTAGCGGCAACGAATCCGGGGGAGCCCAAAATTTTGCCACGGGCACGAACAGGAGGGCACCTGTTTTGAACCAGGGGGAACCGAAAATGCCACGGGCCCCCACCCCTACCCCCAATTTGGAGAGTCCAGATATATATGTATTCACGTTCGTAAGTTTCCGCAAATCGGACATATTTACATTTTAAAACCGTTTCTTAATCTCAATCCATCAGAACTGCAGAATAATCAATCAGTACTCGCCCAATATATTTTTACACCACTAGACGAGTTATTTTACTAGGCGCGACCTTAGTATTTTAATAGCTGCTCCCTAAACCTCAGCATCACATTAATATACAAAATGCATGGGTAGTGTACAAAAAAGCTACGTCCTTGCAGTGTCTAAAAATATGCAACATTTTTCGTTACCACTAGGGCAATATAACTTTTTCCCGCAAACGCAGAGATCAGCGCGGGCTCGATTTTTGAAAATATATAGCTGGAAATTTCATACCAAAGCGGAAATTAGTCTAATTTGAGCAGTATTTAGCTCTCAAATATTTTGCTGAAGCAGTTGGATTTTACTTTACTATATAACTCGTATCAGCTTGACAAAACTGAGCATTCCAAATTGGCAGAGTGGAGGGGGCTGGCATTTTCAAATGCCTCCTGGCAAAAACTGAGTGCCGTCCGGTTCGTGCCTCCTGGCAAAATTTTTGGCTACCCCCTTTCACAGCCTCTTAAGAAATTTTTTCCTTCCAACAGGGCCGAAGTACTTAAAATTTTATCGCCAAAATTTGTACTAAAATTCCGTCTTGACGCCAAAAATTTCGCAAATTATGTCCAAATTTGCTTCAAAATCGGTTTTTTCTGCATCAAAAGCGTTTTGGCAGCGTTTCTGACATATTTTTAACCGTTTTTCCCTTGGCAAAATTGGGCGCCCCTTGGTTGAGAAGCAGGGGAAACCGTTTCACACCCCCTGGCAAAATCTTCAGCGAATGGAGAGCCCAGCAAAATATTATCGACGTTTTCCATATATAAAATGTGGGGTCTTTTCCTTTAGCCTCCAGACCGAATTTCATAATTTTGAAGCAATGGTTAAAATTTTGGGACCATTAGAAGCAATTCGATGAGCTGGGTCAGAAAATGTCCATTTCGGTCATTTTTATGGCAAAAAAATTTAAACTTTTTTATGTTCCCAATGGTCCCAATCGGTACCCGAAATTTCCTAAAAAATTTTTCTCGGTATAATTTTATATGCAATTCGAACCGTATTGACGAGCTGAGTAGAATGGTGGTAAAGTCACTTGAAGCGGTTCACCAGTTAAGGGGTTGCTACCAACTATGTGAAATCCTAGGTTTATGTTGTTAGTTATCCCATGAACCGATTGCGCTGGTTTTACCACTAGTCGAATCAGCGTGTCAACGCGATTCGAATAGCAAATATAATTTTACATTGAGGAAAAATTTTAGAAATTTTTGGGTACCGACGGAGAACATTGGGAACTAAAAAATGTCATAAAAGTGGCCGAAACAGACAATTTCTAAACCAGCTCATCGAGCTCAGTCAAATGGTCACTGTATTATCACTGTATCTACAAAACTGATTAAATTCGGCGTGATTGGGTAAAGGAAAAGACCTGAAAATGCTGGAACTAATTAATATTGAATTTTTATTTCAACCTATCTGGAGTAGGATAACGTCTCTTAGATGCGTCCAAGAAAATGACACTTGAATAAAACCTGATTAGAAACTACAATTTGAAACACATTTCGAGGTTACTGTATTGTGATCACAATTTGTCCCACAAACTTGTTATATATATATTAAGCTGACTAAGCCACTTTATTTAAAGCAATATTATTTTAACAACAAATAAGCTTATTAACCAAACACCTACTGGCTGGTAATCGCACAACCACCGTAACGCTTTTTATATCATGCGGTAAGCCACCATCACAGTGGGCTGCCAAAATTTAGGCATTGGCCTACCAACTGGTTTAAGAAAAACTTACATAACTAATCTTACAACTTTTCAACGTTTCCGCTTTTAAATAAATATATACCGCGGCAGATAAATAAAACAAAACTGTCAGCAAAAAAATGATTATGTATATATAAGTACGTGTATATATATAGGTACTTATTTTATATCAATAGATTGCATTGTTAATCTGCAACATCAAAAATTTCGCATTGTAGACCGCACATTGGACTGTTATTATCGTTCAATATTAGTGCGAAGACTGTCAGCTAATTCACCACTTTCCGTCCGAATTAAATATTAATAGTGTCACACGCGCATGAAGAGAAAGATAATCCAAAACAAGAACAGCGGTAAGACGACGACCCGAATAATAGGCAATAATAATGACAAGCGCGGCGACAAAACTGGTGGTGCGTTCTTGCATAACATACAATAGGAGAAAAAACGCTCACACAATAAAAACCTAACGCTACTGTCGCAGTTTGCTAAAAGCTCGAGCCTAGTCCCAACTGAACCGGTGGTGGTGGCAAGCGCAATCGCGCTGGTATTTCCGACACCAAATATAACAACAGACTGCACCAGCCAGTACAGTAAACAACAGCAGCAGTGCGTAGTCCCACCACGAGAGGTGTGTTGTCGAGGTCTCTCTTTTATTCGACCGACTGAAACCCGAGCGCGCCACCAAAACCCAAGAAAACGGAAAAAGGATTTTATCTTGTTGTTGGCAAAATCGGCCTATGGTTTTGTGCGCGCCGCTATTTTCGCCGCGTCGGCACCGCACCACCACTAGCCTTCGTTCAGATACACATTCTAATATATCACCTATCATTTCGAGCTACAGCAGCACAAGCAAAACATATAATGACAGCTGCTAGAAACACACGTATATCTATCTGTGTGTAGATATAATCCACATACGTATATCGTTTGATTGAGGTATCAACGCTGCAAACATTGGTTTATCGTCACTATCGTGATAAAATAAGACCTACAGCAACCAGCTACCAATACGAACATATATATACATCCAATACGCACAATATACATATAAATAAATCCACGTATATACACATTACTACTGCGCTGTGTTCATGGAAGATATATAACGATCAAATAAAAGAACAGTGTCAAAACGATTAAATGCGACATCATTCACTAGAAATCATCACCGTTTAAAGCAATCAAAAAGCAAAAGCATTATTATCAAAACATATGCGTCCAAACGCCGTATCGGTCACACATTTGTAAGCCATACGTTACCAATCTTTGTAAGCCAAAACCTACGAACCAAATTTAAATGCAAAGGTAGCAACAGCTCCATTCCGGCAGCCATTCTAGATCTTGGCCACGGAAATGATCTCAATGCTGGATCTGACTCTGTTATGTCTTCTCGATTCGATTTAGACACAAATTATTTTACGGCGACGGTTCTACTATTTTAGACGGTCTACATAACAACACATTAGTGATATTGCTGTAGATCGCTATTGCACGGAAAAATTTCATTTTATTATGTTTGTAACTAAATCGATATCCTCAACCTCTTGGTCGATTCAGACTGATTCCCCTTGAAATGAGGAGACAATAAGTGATCTTACTCTTGTACATAAAACACTGTACAATGAAATTGACTTTAATCCAAATGTTTACTATAAATTTAATACAAAGAATAGGTCGAGATCATTGCATGCTTCTTAATTATCCCACTTATCGAACTAATGTCCGCAAACACTTTTTGCAGTTAAAATGTGCAAAATTTGGAATAGTTCATCAGAAAATTTACCAGGTGGAGCTCCTTTTATACGAGCTGGATCTTTTAGCGTTTTTAAGAAAAGGATTAATATCATTGAGGGAAAGAGGTTTTTTATTATTTGATCATACCACATAATATTTATTACGTCGTAAACGTTTCTGTACATGTATTGTGGGTCTACCCACCATGTTGTTTAACTATAATTTATTTTTGTTCAAATAAATAAAGTAAATAAAAGTCACAAAGCCCAGATATACGGAGTGAGAACGAATATTCGATTGCTAATGTAAAAAATGTTGCTGTAAAAATTTACTTTTATTTTTATATTTCAGGGTTTTCGCGGTTCGTCACGAATTCCAATTTGCAAACTGTGTCACATGCACTGTTAGTGTACACGCTATTCTTTCAGCCAATTGTATTTACATAGATATTTCGACGAGGCGCAAGTGTCCACCAAAGAACGACAAAACGATCTCCGCTTGACAACGATAATACAGAATGCAGTAAACGCATTCCGGCTGGTATGCATAACTAATCATACACGGCCGAACTTCGAAGTTCCAGGGACATAGCGGGTACGACAGAGTGAGGTCGTCAGGAGGGGACAAAGTTGTGAAATGTTCGGAACTCGAATGTTTTTGGCACTCATTTTATTTATTTCCTCTTAACTTTTGCCGCTTTTTTCCAATACTGCTCAATTGTTGCAAAAAGTTTCCGCGGGGGCGTGCGGTGACTGTAGCAGTCACCGAAGCCCTGAGGCGGTCCTAGCCTCGGTGCCATCATCCTCCTATCAGCATGTATGATAACCAATAAAGTAGCCAGCCATACGTACTATACTCTGGATCTTAGGTCAGACAAGCTTTTGTGAACACAGCGCAACGACTGGTCAGGGCCAACTAAGTAAAAAAATTTAATATGAGCCAGCAAATATGAATCATTCTGTATAACTGCTGTACCAAACCCATTGAGTCTTATTTTAGAGGTCAATTGGATGTATATATACAGCATGTTTAAATGCAAAGTAGCCGTTAGGTTCCGAATTTAGATTAGGGAAAATTTTCCATTAAACTGCTACTAGAACAGCTACGTATATCGACCGTCCCGCCTATAACCGAAGTCACACCGGTCATTGCACCCAGTTTTGCAGAGAAGTGTGTGGTGACCATCCGACCATTCAAACTTCGGTGCCTCAACAACTACCATCATCGGTTACCCCTGCATAGACATCGACGTGTAAACAGTCTCTTCACTCAGTTTCGTTCGAGTGGTAACGAATTTCTAACTGAAAAATCTTTTAGCGATGTACATAAAAACTCATACAAACCATGTTTAATAAATTTCCTTAGTCACCACTACATAATAAATCTTTCGTTTTCGACCAAAAATATGTGGGCATCGAAAATATGAAGCGGAACATCGGCAGCAAGCAATAGCAGCAGCTATACAAAAATGTTATGGTAACCTCCTAAGATTGAAACTTGTCCATAAACATTAAATATACAATCTTTCTTTAAATCGCTTTGACGACATGAGTTATATCGTTCTAAAATCAGCAAGGTCTGTGTCTCCGAAAGTGACATTACAGTTACCCAATACGCTGTTTAGATATATATCACAGTGGTGTGTATTGAAATTAATCTCTATTAATTTTTTTATTTCTCATGCATTATTTCTCATATAACATAGGCTATTATGGTTAAAATAATGATTTCATACATTTAATACCATTGAGTTGGACGACAATAAACAAACTGAATATTGTGTTTTGAGAGCATACAAAAGTAAAGCGCTCTATTTCTATTAGGCAACCCACACGATACAAGCACAATATCCATTGTTTGTTTGTACACAAAAATACATCTACCTAAAGCTCTTTCATTATATAAAACGAACCTGGGTAATAAAAGGTTTGTGTACATTTATGTTTATCGCTACATTGCGCATATATACCGCATGCGTTTGTGCTATTTAAACCCCCGCAATACGTTAATATATAAGGTTGCGTATAAATTGAGCAGAAATTTGTTTCCAGACCGCTGTTATGCTGCTGCACATAATGAGTCTTTTGGAGCACCTCAAAGCATCGTCGAGAAACAGCAAAAACTGCACAACAACTTGCAAAATGTGATTCAAAACAATAATTATTGCGCGCATTTACTACTAAGATGACGAGTGTTTTTGCGGTTCAGCTTTTCAATATAGAAAAAAGGCAGCTAAAAATATTGTGCGTTGTTATTGCAAAACAAGCCTCCGCGGTTACATTTATTCCTTGTCACGGGTGCCCGTGCGCATGATAATATAGCTGATCTAACTTGGTATACCCACAAAAATATACAGCAGTTACTGCGCCATCCCAATTCACTTTATAAGAAGAGCCACGAAGCTCGCAAAACACAAGTTTCAAGAAAAGCCCCAACTATCTACGTTGCGCAGATAAAACAAGAGAATGCCGTTGCAAGCAGAATTAATTTCTTTCACTGTGACGAAGACTAAACTACATCACATAACATTCTTAACTTGGTATACCCACAAAAATATACAGCGGTTACTGCGCCATCCCAATTCACTTTATAAGAAGAGCCACGAAGCTCGCAAAACACAAGTTTCAAGAAAAGCCCCAACTATCTACGTTGCGCAGATAAAACAAGAGAATGCCGTTGCAAGCAGAATTAATTTCTTTCGCTGTGACGAAGACTAAACTACATCACATAACATTCCGACGCTCATTATTATTTTTGAATTATCTTAACAACTAAAATAATGAGGCTTCGCGCGAAAATATTAACGGACCGTAACAGCGTCAACCAAACTGCTCATTTGTGTGGTGAAACTTGACGCAGTGACGTTTCATAAATTAAGTAAACGATTTTCCGAATGTGTAGCACATTCAAAACTGCACCAACATCAGAGACCAGAACCTCATATGAATTTCACAGTAAAATCTGGTAAAGGCCTTTTGTAATAATTTGCAAACACAGCAGCAAGAGTCGATTACAGCAACTACCGAATCAAGTTAAAAAATGTGTAAGACTGCATGAACTACGCGATACGATACAAAAAATGCAACGAAAATAAGATAACTGGTTCTTCGTATCTCCGATTGCATGAGCTCAGGGAAAAACGCCAACGAATCCAAGCAAATTAGCTGCACTGCACCGGACTGGTAACAAAATCATCAAGTACGACTCATTCTTATTGACATAATGTCCACTTGAAATTAAAAAAATGACAATAATAAAGTCATCAAAAAACTTATTCATAAAAACTCATTATACATTTTTCATTGTTCATCTAATTATAGTCGTGTTACGTAGATATTGAAGCTTTAACAAAACGTGAACATTACTTAACCTGTGTCGGAGTAACCGGAATTCCGTTTCCGGCAATGTTCGGGTTCCCATTACGGCTAATTTTGCCGAAATAGAAGCTCCGGTTGCATGTTTTTGGATAATGTGCATGACAAGGAGTAACCGGAATTCCGGTTCCAGCGAAAATCGCGTTCCGGTTGCGGTTCCTGCAAAAGGCAAAAACCTTACCGGAACAGGAATTCCTGTTTAAAAATTTTGTTGAAATTTTCGGATTTTTGCTTCAGCTGCGGTCCAAACATATAGGAACATATACATAATGATCAAGTTCCAATACAACCAAACAAAAGAAAAGATTAATTAAGCAAATTCCCATGTGAAACGTAAGTAGGGCGCATAATTTCAGTAAGAATTATTCATCTTAACCCTGCAATAGTTTGTTAACAAAACAAAGCCAAATCGATGCTTGAAGCAGCTATTTTACGCATGTCTGCGGGATATGTTAGAATTGAACCGGTCTAACTCGACAACACAGCATGGATTATGCAGAAGTAGTTTGCTGTAAGCTTGGCTAGCATAAATTGCGTCAAGCACAAGGCAGTGCGCTTGTAAACCTTGTAACGCAGTCAACATTGAAGTAAAGTAGGTAACAAGTCTGCAACGTAGCCACAAACTGCGTTCTTGGCAATGAACTGTATTTTTATTGAAATGGTGCGAGCAGTATAACAATTTTCCTCATTTATAGCATTCAGATCAGAAAGTTTTCATTATCGTCCTGCGGTAGCCTAAATAATGTCCCTGTCCACTGATCAGAAAATTATAGTTTGCCTTCCTTGATTTTCTTTTAGAACCTCAAATATACCAATAATTTCAAGTTGTCTACAAAATAAAATGTAACAAACGTATGTGTAGTAAATGGAGGCGATTGTAGACAATGCGAAAGTGTTTGGTTTACGCTCCATGCAAGCATGTTTAGTTAAAAGCACATTCAGTTTGACACAATTTACACAAGGTTGTATAGTGGAAGGCATTTTTTGCTGTGAGGGTCAAAAAAACCACCTTATTGACCGATAAACATTATTTGCTTCCTCAGTCTCTTCAAAGTTCCAGAGAGGCAATAATGCCATCACAATACATGAAGTTTAATATGAAAGTGATTTGATACATTTTAAATCCACTGTACCTTCATTTCTTCCTTCATCCATTTTACTATATTTAAGATTCGAAGACCAGGTTCCGATTCCGATTATTACCTGGTGCAAGGTGTGCTTTGCAATAAAGTTTTGCATTTCCAATCAGAAGTACGTATTTTTATAAACTAAACCATAAATGAAACAGTATTTTAATGCTATATAATATATAACACAAAAACGAAATACATTCTGGATGTGTTGGCAAAGGTACCTCCGTTTAGCTCTTTTAATTTCCCCAATACACATTTTCGACCTCTACTAAACAGTTTTGCATATTTATAATTTTTCTAGTATATATACTATGTAATCCAGTATTTGTTTGCTGTGCCGTTATTTATGTTATAGCCTGAAGGGTCCTGCGTAATAGCTTTCCACAGACTATGCCTTTCAGTTAATTTTATATTCTTGTGAGACAACAAACAAGGCAATTTCAAGTATTTCACAATACTGAGGAATGTCAAACAACAGCAATTCACTCGGTGAGCGCAGCGAGTGTATGTTTATTGCCTACTTTGAAGCTCATAATTGAGCTTTTTGACCCTTATTAAACACACGTAAATACAATAATTATAACCAGCGGTACACTAAAACAAGCAGTAACGGGAATTTTCTATGTAACGCGGAAAAGGTGGGACCTACTTGCCTAAATAGAGGCACAGCGGGTGTCGCGAAACTACCAAATCTTAAGCAAGCTACCAAATGCGCCTTTCAGTTAATTCCACTATACAGTCAATGTTACATGACTTTTGATCGCGAATGTTGTCACCGACTGGCGATGCCGAATACCGAACTGAGATTTGAAAACAATTCACTTTTTGGTTTCCTGCAAGTTGGAAAATTTGCGGTAACTTCGCGCAGATTTTTCCTCTACTCACACACGAATTGCTATTGGTAGCCTAAAAACATAACAACGTAGGCGGTAACCGTCTAATATTATAAACCCACAACTTTCAAGAAAATTATAATTTAAGAAAAGTTTTTATATCGTATTGCCGTAGTACTTGCCCAATTAGCTGCCTGCGAAGTAAGTAAAACAGTATTCAGAAGACAGACTATATTCTAGAAATCAAGTTCACTGACCCTAAACATATTAATACCCCATGAAAAGGCACGAAATATGCTCGCTGGACTCTAAATAACCAAAATCATTGTATTCGACATACTTAAAAAACTCTAAACTATTTTTGATACCGTGTACCGAACTACTAAAGACACATGCGCGAATAAACTCAAGATGACCGTGCCAACCATCCTATATTGAAATGTTGTATAAAAATTGTTAAAGAATGTTTTTGGCCAATTGAAATTCGGCATAAAACTGTTCTAGAACACGCTGGTCGCGATTGAAATCTAGGAGATTTGAGTACGCGAAAATTCAAGTAAAATTACCCAAATGTTTGAGAATGAAAATCCGACCCCTAACCCGACGGACTTTTGACACTCATGCCCTTAAACCATATTTAACCGATACCACCCTCACTCATATCCAAAATCGCGCTAAAAAATTTTAAAAATCCTAGCATAATTGCTAAAATTTTAAGGCTATTACAAAAAACTAAGTGGAGGAATTGCGGAGATGGTGGAAAATTTTTGGCTACCACTGATCTACATCACACCGATACCGTCTATCACCTGAGCCGGCTGACCTTGAATACATGTGTACCAGGGAATACCCGGAACCGGAACCAGCAACCGGATCCGGATCCTGGTCTTCGAAATTTATATATAGTAAAACAGATGATGGAAGCAATGAAGGTATAGTGGATTTAAAATGCATTAAAAATAACTTTTACATTAAACTTAATGTATTGCGATGTTATTATTGCCTTTCTGAAACTTTAAAGAGACTGAGGAAGCTAATAAAGTTTATTTATCGATCGATATGCCGGTTTTTGGTCACCCAGAAAAAAATGCCTTCCACTATACGCCATGACGTATACTTTGTCAAATCGAATGTGCTTACAAAGCTTGGAGCGTAGAATACATATAATATATGATTCTAAGAGAAAATAATAGAAGGTCAATTAATTTTCTGATCAGTGGTCAGAGACACTATTTAGGCTAGCGTTGGACAAACAGTGCCCGTCAGTTAGATCATAATGATGATAACTTTCTAACCAGAATGCTATAAATGAGACACACTGTGATGCTGCTCGCACAGTTTCAATAAATACAGTTTATTGCCAAGAAAGCAGTTTCTAGCTGCGTTGCGGATAACGTTAGTTTACTTCAATTTAGACTAATTTACCACGTTAAGAAGCGCACTGGCGGCTGCTTGACGCAATTTATGTTAGCCAAGCATACCCTAAGTACTTCTGCGTAAGCCATGCTCTGTTACCGAGTTGGACCGGTTTAATTCAAACGTATCCCACAGACTTCTGGATGTGTAAAATAGCTGCTACAAGCATCGACCTGGCTTTGCTTCAACAAACTCCTGCAGGTTATTATGAAAAATTCCTGCTCTAATTATGTGCCTTACTTACGTTTCGCACGGCAAATTGGTTAGTTAATCTTTTCTTTTGCTTAGTTGTATAGCTTGATCATTGTATAATATATATTACAAATGTTTGCATTACAGAATGAAGAAAAAACGTGGAAAACTTCAAACAAAATTTTTTAACCGGAATTCCGATTTTTGCCCTTTGCCGGAACCGCAACCGGAACACGATTTTCGCCGGAACCGGAATTCCGGTTACTCCCTGATGTGTATTAATAACCGTCCATTGGGAATTAAATAATGGTAATCCCTGCTGAGCATCGGACCCCTCCCAGGAGAGCGAAAAGACAAAAAGCGAGAAAATTCGAACAAAAAATTAAGGAAAAAATTTAGCGAAAAGAGGAAGGAATATTGAGTTTGTAAAAATTTAACCCTCTGACCTACCCTCGCTGCCTTCAAAGGCGTCTGGCCTTGAACAATACTATAATATAGGAAGGGTAGTTTGTTAACCCCTAGGTTGTGGATCCTCCCTGAGTAATATTTCCCCGTAATCCAAAAATTATCAACACCCCGCCCCGAAGCACACGGTAAATTTCACCAATTATAAACAAAAACTTTAAGGAAAAATTGGGGAAGCGGCTAAAATATTGATTACCCGCCGCTCGAGACCCATCTAACATCCTAGGCCGACGGACCATAGACACCATTCAAAATACGGGGAACCACTACTGCAACAGCAAATACGACAGTATTTCGAAAACAACGGTGAAACGAGGAGAACGGTGTTTCACTTATAGTTGTCGTTTGTGTAATCACCTGTAACAGGCTTTGTGTTGAATGTATATCCCACCATGTTAGAACACATAGACTATTATGCATTCAGCAAAATCTATAATAGTTTAATGTACCTGACTAGTCGGTAGTGGAACTACATTTGTGAGCGGAGCTTGGGCTGTGGCATTACGAATGTACTCAATTTTATGTTCTTGTAACTACATTGCATATGTATTGGTAAAATTATTATATTTGAATTCTTCGATCCAAAAATCCTATAATGGTTTGATCGAAACGATTCTATTTCAACAAATAACACAAGTATTGCAAAATTCTCTATTTTAGCTCCATAAAATTAACTAATTAGCTAATTACAAATTAACCACTCAAAATTTTTTGATCCCAAATATCAGGTGCACACTCTGACATGATAGGCTTTCAAACAAAAAAGTTTTTTAAAATCGGTTCAGTGGTTCTTGAGATCCGTCGGACCGAACGAACGAACGAACAAACGGATGGACATCGACCTTTTTACTCCCAGACAGAAAATAAACACGCTTCGCTCGGCTTCGCCGAGCTCCGCTCAATGAGCAGAGAACATAACCAAATAAGTGACGATATGCGAAATTCTTTCAGTAAATCAAGTTATCCGACTATCGACCTTAAAAAACATCAAAACCCTTGGAAAACTATGGTCCAGTCATGTTGGATACTATGCGACCAAACCAATGTAATCAATGTAACAAAAATAAATGAATGAATGAAAGAATTTTGGTGTTGCTACACTGAGAATGCAGGCACACAAAGCTTTGAATAAGAATATCAGCATGAATCCTACTGGTCCTAATTGGCCTCGACCAGAAATAAATCCGGTCACCTTGCCTTGGCATTCGAAATTGTGGGCATGGCATTATCAAGTGTCCCTAGAAAAAAACGGGGTGCGCTCGGTTCGTAACCCTGGCAAAATTTTGGGCTACCCCAGGTCATCGCCTCTTGGCAAAATTTTATTGTTTCTGCTCGGTAAAACCATTCCCAAGTTACATAAAATTTGATGAAAATTTGTACTAATTTCCGAAATTTTGTCAAAATTGCATCAAAATCTCCATTTCCCTGCATTTTGGCTGTGTTTCTGACATGATTTTTAACCCTTTTTCACTTGGAAAAATACCCTCTGGTTGCGAATTATGGTGTACCCGGTGTATGTCTTCCTGGCAAAATTTTCAGCGAATAGAGAGCCCACCTTGCTTATGTCAAATCTAGGCGCAGCTGTTGAGTCAATTTACAACTTTATTGAAAATCTTATATCGTAATAAATCAAAATGCACACACGGTAGCAAGTGGCGTATTGGTGTATCCTGGTATGCCGCGCAATACGGACATTCACCCCGCTCAACCAATCCCATCAAATGTAGATGCTCGTTTAAGTTTCAACGCGCAGTTACAGCCCTATCATGTGATATTTAAATTCAACAGATATCGTGCCCTCAGTATATAATTTCAGCACATCTCGGTAAAAAACCCTCGTTTATCTGTATCTACTATCTCTGTTTCATAATTCAACACTGACATTCCTAGCCCATGCTTCGACCTCACGTCTAGCTAACGTGGCTAAGATGTCCGTTTGAGGTTCGGGTCCTACAGCTCTCCTTGCCTAGCAAGACAGTGGGCCTTCTTATTTAGTTCGATACCCATAGTGATGTCCTGCAGTTTGTTGTACATATGAGTAAGTGCAGTCGCTTGAAATACCACTGATGAACGATAGGATTATACGCTTGTTTAATGCGACAACCACTATGGTTTCACAGTTTTAAGCCGTGTGGGACGGTGCTGGAGCAAAATTTGGTAAATTTTGATCCCAAAAATAATCATAATTTACCACATTTTCAACGTAGATGTATGCAAGTGATTAGAATGTGTAAGAAGTAGGTTCTCGGAGATACTGAAAACGATAAAAGCAATTAAATTTGCGTGATATGCATCAAAAATGTTCCAATATGTGATTAATAAATTTCAATTTTTTTGTGTTTTTGGTCACTAGAGGAAGAAGAGTGCTTCGGTTTTTCTATACGATTAAAATATGTAACTGTAGTAATGACAATGAAGAATTGCCGGAGTCTAATTGGTATCGTGAGATTATAAAGAGGCTAAGGGGACTCAATTTGGAAGCAAAAATGGTCAATAAGCGCAGAGTAGTCACGCTTGCTCCGTTTCCCAAGTTACTAGTTATACCACATTCATTCCTGACTCTGCTCTGAACAAGAACATTCCATTGCTTATATATCCTCGTGAGTAATTCGCGCAGTTTTGTCCCACGATAGTTTTACCGAGGCTACATTATCATGTGCAGAGGTTTGTATGACACAATGCTCATAATTGGATCAGACATTCCCCACACCTCCATATCATACCATATCATGATCCTATGATATTCAATAAAGACGTAATTCGGAAATATTACATGCTTTTCAGAAAATAACCGGAACCGCAAGCTTAAAACGGAACTAAAACAGAAAACTGGACTTTACAATTAAACGTACACGGTAAACCAAGTAAAGGAACAAATAAATTTACCAAGGATAAAAAAATGTTAACAATAACTTTTACATTTAACTTCATGTATAAATTGCGGTGATATTATTTCCTCTCTGGAACAATGAAAATGACGAGAAAACTAAAAACTGCTTTATTTGATGACAAGTTGGCGTTTGTTACTTTCGCGGTTATCGAGCGCATCAAAAATGTCTTCCATTATATAATCCTACGTAAATTGGATTAGTGTAAATATAAATGCGGCGCGGGCTAGACAATCGTTTTCCCATCCATTGAGGTTACAGAAATGATTATTCCGTAGAAAATTTGTAACTATTGGTATCTCCGATTGTAGAAAAATTACAAATTTCTAAACGGAATGCTACGAATAACACAAACTGATTCTGCTAGGCCCACTTAACGATAAAGACATGGTTGAGCTGAACTTCACCCCAATGTATATTGATTAATAAAATTTACAAACACACTGTTTAGCGCTTGAGACAATATTATGTTACACAATTTTGCAGCATTATACAGTACTCATAATAGGTTGTTATGGCGCCATGTTTAAGTTCTAACCTAGTCACTTCTAAGCAATATATACATACCCCGTTATGTATATCATGTGGAACAGCTTCACTGTGAACACACACCTCAGATCTCTTCAATGAATATTCACTTGGCTTTTTTGTAAATTAACCTGACGGTGAACACTTCTTACAGGGTTAAAATCAAAGATTGTATCTACTGAAAGTATTTGATCTAATTATGTTTAACTGTATTTCTGATGGTAAAATCTCATTTTGTCAGCTTGTGAGAAGAAAAAGCTCTATATGTGTAGAAACACGGTATGTTTCAACCACGGCTGGAGCTAAAAATGTGAAAATTTTTGAACAAGATTTTCACCCCGATTCCAGGTACGGTATGATTGTTTCCTTCTGTAATAACAGCAACCGAAACGCGAATTTCGCTGGAATCGGAATTGAGATTACTCCCAGATGTGTTATACATATAGTTCAAAATACACTAAAAGCAATATACTGGAATGTCCATATTGGGGAGACCCTCCTCCACTTTCCAAATCCCCATATTCGTGAGATTTTCCGTCATGTCCGTCCCCCCACTCGACCGAAACTCCCATGTTCAACGAAATCCAGAAATTTTTTATATCACAAAATTTGTGTTGTAAGCAAAATGTTTTTCAACGCAAAATTTTACTATTTCTAACGCTAAAACGTCGTTTTATAGCTTGAAAATACATGCACTGCAGTAAAACTACACGAAAATATGGAAACATTTAATATTTTAAGCAAAATTTATATCCCCTTGATTTAGAATTCATATGGGGCCGTCTGAAGTCCCCCTATTTTTCAGAGGTATAGACAGGCTAGATATATACCGAAAAAACTGACAGAATACTGAAAGCGGTTTAAAAGGCATGAAATATACGTGCTGGTGTCTAACTGAGTGTTGAACATGTAATTGAGCAAGACTTGCACAGCTAAACTGAGCATCAACTTACAAAATTCCGAATCTTCCGCGAATAGTTAAAGACAAACAGCCAGTTGTTTCGCCTTTAGGAACTCACAATGTGCAAATACACAGAAGATAAATTGACAAAAATTGAGACCAATAATACTATATACACAGCTCGAGCAGTTGGGGAGATATTGTCGTTTTCGTGTATTTTGGGCCACATTGGCCTATTCACACCTCTTTTGACCAAAATTATACATTCTGAGAGAGCCGCATAGCAAAGCGTTATGTATTGCCTTATAGCGGCTTATTTGCCGTACAAAATGAGCCTACTTGACTCTGATATCTACACCGGTTTTCGAGATACAATAAATACCGTCATTTTCCCACCCTCAGGGGACCGACCCGAGCCCCTTCGGCCAGTTTTTTGGCGGAAAGATGTTGGAACAGGGTTTGTAACTAAATAGATGTTTTGGGCTTTCAAATGAGCTATCGCGCGAATCAATCCGCATCACCTAAGTTGAGTATTGAATGTCACGCAAAAAACCAACAACGGACACTGTCAAATTTCTTCGCTACTACGGTTATTATAAATTCCTTGTTTCGCTCAACACACCCAGAATTTAATAACCAAAACAATGTACTCTGTGTGACGAAGAACCAACTATACAGACCATTTTTGATGCTCTGTGCGCAATAAATAACCAAACAAATGAAGATAGACTATATTCTGGAAATCGGGTTCACAGATTCTAAGCGTATAACCTCTGAAATACCATGACATATTCGTGATCGCGTCTAGATAACCAAATCAAAGAATTCAGCATTCATCCCAAGAAGGGCGTAGCCAGGGGGGTTGCGGGGGTCGCGACCCCCCCCCCTTTTGGCTCAACCCCAAACAAATTTTTTTGAACGATTCCTGTTGAAAATCCTGCCGGAAATTTTCTTAAAAACATCCTCTCTCGCACTAGAAAACAAATACTTCCAACCGTATTTTTGACCAAACTTCACATTTTTGTATTAAAATTCGCTATTTTGGCAACAGTTACATTTTTACTTGTTTATGGCGTACTTAATATATCAATTCTGGACCCCACTTTCACATTTCTGAGCGCGACCCCACCGGACCTCCGCTTTTAGGTACCCACTGTGAGCCGCGACCCCCCCCTTTCAAAATTCCTGGCTACGCCCTTGTTCACCAACGATATATACATACCATTCTTAAATTGTCCTTCATACAGTTCATAACAAAGCAAACGAAAACATGCTGTATTCAAAAAATCTGGTTCTTCGACTCGCACACTGAAGAATCGCGTGCTCGATAAACTAATATATACTACTTGTAATGTAAAAACACGCACTAACATGCAGAAATTTGAAAAAGCGATATTTCTGGCAAAGGATCGACGAACCATATTCGGGCCGGCGCAGGGAGTGGTCCCACAAAAAACTCTTGTTCATAACAGGTTAGACATCGCGATGAGCTGATTCGTTTTAGATGCGAAGCTTATATCGAGAAATATGGGCTGCGAAAAACTGGTGTCCGAATGGCCAGATCTGGCAAATACCAATTAAAAATCCGTTTTGCCATTTTACCCGGAAGATCAAGGCTGAGTAGTTTACGGCTACGGCTAATGCCCTAACGTAATTTTCAGCGAATAGGGAGCTTAGGACCAATCGCTTTGAATTTGAAACGAATACATTCTCCCGAATAATGATATGTTATGCCAAGACTTTCTTTTGCTTTTCTCCTTTTCGCCGAACTAGCAAAATTGTACCTGGAGCATAAAATGGAGGTTCCCGCAGTTCGGAACTGTGTGTGTGGGGGGAATAAAATACTTGCCAGCAAACATCAAACATGCTTAATTTAACGATTGACAGCAGCTTAATTTAACGATTGACAGCAATTATAATATGTACGCATATAACATGCGAAAACTTTAGCTATTTATTTAACTTAAGATTTCATACCAACCACTTTATAACGATTGCACTGCACGTCGCTCACCTCTATACTAAAATATCCTCTGTCGACATAATCTCCTAGAAAAAGGTACTTTGTAGAGGCAGGAGGACCACCGACTTCGAAAAGCTTCATCAGGTCATAGAACTGACCATGAATATCACCACAAACTGAAATACAACAACGTAATTATGGCAATAACAAGAAGTCATGCAAAATCTTCACGACACACTTGATGCGGTGCAGAGAGTACTTACCGCTGACTTTGTGAATAATAAATACAAACACGATGTCGGAAAAAATAAGTGGTCTTTAGCAGCATTATTTAATTCATTATTGAATTGTCTTGAGTACTTCGTCAAACTATCGTGGTGAGTTATAGCAAAACTGTTCATATTTTCTACAAATGTGCATACTAGCTGTGCCATCATGTTTCTACGCTTTCATGTACTTATGTAACAGATCCACTCTGCATCGTTACGCGACAGATTAATTTCCACCACAGTGTAAGGGACCACATTATGGAATCTTAACTTATTGTCGCTATAAGAATCAGCACCAAAATTAATTGTTTTGAACAAAATACAATTTCCTCTGCTGTGAACGAGTATATATGCTTGTGCCAGGGAATAACCGGAACCGGAACCAGCAACCGGAACCGTCCATTTAAACCGGATCCGGATCCTGGTCTTCGAAATATATATCAGGGAGTAACAGAAACCGGAACCAGCAACCGGAACCGTCCATTTAAACCGGATCCGGAACCTGGTCTTCGAAATTTATATATAGTAAAACAGATAATGGAAGAAATGAAGGTATAGTGGATTTAAAATGCATTAAAAATAACTTTTACATTAAACTTAATGTATTGCGATGGCATTATTGCCTTTCTGAAACTTTAAAGAGACGTAGGAAGCTAATAATGTTTATTTATCGATCAAATATGTCGGTTTTTGGACATTCAGAGCAAAAAATGTCTTCCACTATACACCATTGCGTATACTGCGTCAAATCGATTGTGCTTACAAAGCTTGGAGCGTACGTAGAATACACACTTTCGCTCTGTCTCCAGTCGCCTCCCTTTACTACACATACGTTTGTTGCATGTTCTTCTGTAGGAAACTTAAAATTATTGGTTTATATGATTCTTAGAGAAAATAATAGATAGAAGGTAATTTTCTGATCAGTGGTCAGAGACACTGGTAAGGCTAGCATTGGACAAACAGTGCACGTCATTTAGATCATAATGATGATAACTTTCTAATTAGGATGCTATAAATGAGACACACTGTGATGCTGCTCGCACAGTTTCAATAAATACAGTTCATTGCCAAGAAAGCAGTTTCTAGCTGCGTTGCAGATAACGTTAGTTTACTTCAATTTAGACTGATTTACCAAGTTTACAAGCGCACTGGCGGGTGCTTGACGCAATTTATGTTAGCCAAACATACCCTAAGTACTTCTGCGGAAGCCATACTCTGTTACCGAGTTGGATCGGTTTAATTCAAACGTATCCCACAGACTTCGGGATGTGTAAAATAGCTGCTACAAGCATCGACCTGGCTTTGATTTAACAAACTTCTGCAGGTTATTATGAAAAATTCCTGCTCAAATTATGTGGCCTACTTACGTTTCACACAGAAAATTGGTTAGTTAATCTTTTCTTTTGCTTGGTTGTATTGGAGCTTGATCACTGTATAATTGAGCGGAGCGAGGTCGCCGAGCGAAGCGTTTTTATTTTCTGTCTGGGAGCAAAAAAGTCGATGTCCGTTCGTCCGTTAGTTTTTTATTGATCTCAAGATCCACTGAACCTAGTTCAAAAAAACTTTTTTTTATTTGAAAGCTTATCATGTGAGGATGTGCACCTGATATTTTAGAAGTTTGGCAACTTGCCAATCTTGTCATTAATTAAGCTAATTAACTAAGTAACACCCTAATTAAGCTCATACCAGCTTAATTATTGGTCGTAGAGTCGTTTTAACGGCATATACGTTGAGTTTTCCATGGGGAAACTAGAAAGCTTGGGAAACGGGAAAATTAAAAATCTAGAAAATATGGGAAACGAGAAAGTGTTTGGAAACTGCATAAAGATGGGACACGGGAAAATGTTTGGAAACCGCATAAAGTTGGGAAACGGGAAATTCGGGAGACGCGAAAATTGAAAACTGGTAGTTGTGGGAAACGGGAAAGTGTTTGGAAACTGCATAAAGTTGGCAAACGGGAAAGTTGAAACCGCATAAAGTTGGGAAACTGGAAAATATTGGAAACGGGAAAGTGTTTGGAAACTGCATAAAGTTGGGAAATGGGAAAGTGTTTGGAAACTGCATAAAGCTGGGAAACTGGAAAATATGGGGAACGGGACAGTGTTAGGAAACTACATAAAGTTGGGAAACGGGAAAGTGTTTGGAAACTGCATAAAGTTGGGAAACGGGAAAGTGTTTGGAAACTGCATAAAGTTGGGAAACGGGAAAGTTGGGAACTGGGAAAATGTGGGAAACGAGAAAGCGCTTGGAAACTACATTAAGTTGGGAAACGGGAAATTGTTTGGAAACCGTATAAATTTGGGAAAGGGGAAACTTTGGAAACGGGAAAATTTGGAAACTGGAAAAAGTGAAAAACGAAACGGGAAGTTGGTAAATGCGGAAACTACAAATTTGTGAAATGGGAAACGGGAAAGTATTTGGAAACTGCATAAAGTTAGGAAACGGGAAACTAGAAAGCTTGGGAAACGGGAAAATTAAAAATGTAGCCGAGGGAAGCGAGGCGATCGAGCGAAGCGTTTTTATTTTCTGTCTGGGAGCAAAAAGGTCGATGTCCGTTCGTCCGTTAGTTTTTTATTGATCTCAAGATCCACTGAACCTAGTTCAAAAAAACTTTTTTTTATTTGAAAGCTTATCATGTGAGGATGTGCACCTGATATTTTAGAAGTTTGGCAACTTGCCAATCTTGTCATTAATTAAGCTAATTAACTAAGTAACACCCTAATTAAGCTCATACCAGCTTAATTATTGGTCGTAGAGTCGTTTTAACGGCATATACGTTGAGTTTTCCATGGGGAAACTAGAAAGCTTGGGAAACGGGAAAATTAAAAATCTAGAAAATATGGGAAACGAGAAAGTGTTTGGAAACTGCATAAAGATGGGACACGGGAAAATGTTTGGAAACCGCATAAAGTTGGGAAACGGGAAATTCGGGAGACGCGAAAATTGAAAACTGGTAGTTGTGGGAAACGGGAAAGTGTTTGGAAACTGCATAAAGTTGGCAAACGGGAAAGTTGAAACCGCATAAAGTTGGGAAACTGGAAAATATTGGAAACGGGAAAGTGTTTGGAAACTGCATAAAGTTGGGAAATGGGAAAGTGTTTGGAAACTGCATAAAGCTGGGAAACTGGAAAATATGGGGAACGGGACAGTGTTAGGAAACTACATAAAGTTGGGAAACGGGAAAGTGTTTGGAAACTGCATAAAGTTGGGAAACGGGAAAGTTGGGAACTGGGAAAATGTGGGAAACGAGAAAGCGCTTGGAAACTACATTAAGTTGGGAAACGGGAAATTGTTTGGAAACCGTATAAATTTGGGAAAGGGGAAACTTTGGAAACGGGAAAATTTGGAAACTGGAAAAAGTGAAAAACGAAACGGGAAGTTGGTAAATGCGGAAACTACAAATTTGTGAAATGGGAAACGGGAAAGTATTTGGAAACTGCATAAAGTTAGGAAACGGGAAACTAGAAAGCTTGGGAAACGGGAAAATTAAAAATGTAGCCGAGGGAAGCGAGGCGATCGAGCGAAGCGTTTTTATTTTCTGTCTGGGATCAAAAAAGTCGATGTCCGTTCGTCCTTTAGTCTTTCATGAATCTCAAGAACCACTGAACCTATTTCAAAAAAACTTTTTTGTGTTCGAAAGCTTATCATGTGAGGATGTGCACCTGATATTTTAGAAGTTTGGCAACTTGCCAATTTTACCATTAATTAAGCTAATTAGCTAATTAACACCCTAATTAAGCTCATAACAGCTTAACTATTGGTCGTAGAGTCGTTTTAACTACATATACGTTGAGTTTTCCATGGTGAAATAATAAAATAGATGCATTGTACATACAGGAATAGTATAGTACGAACGTTATAGGCAAAATTATTTTCAGACTCCGTGTCCTATGATTTCATTGCTGTGCTTCGATTACCATTCGTCACCATGCTGAATAAGCCATGTGACTTCCTTTGTCTTGCTTTTCGTTCGAACGCAATAAAACTATTCTTTCATTTACTCATTGTTGTCTAAGTAATAATATATTCCCAAGACATTGAGTACGTTCATTACTAATGCCGTCGCTCCGCTCAAAAAATGTAGTTCCACTACGACTGGTATATATTACATATGTTTGGATTACAGTATGAAGCAAAAAACGTGGATAATTTCAAACAAAATTTTTAAACCGGAATTCCGGTTCCGATATGGTTTTTGCCCTTTGCCGTAACCGCAACCGGAACACGATTTTCGCCGGAACAGGAATTCCGATTACTCCCTGATATATATATAGTAAAACAGATGACGGAAGAAATGAAGGTATAGTGGATTTAAAGTGCATTAAAAATAACTTTTACATTAAACTTAATGTATTGCGATGGTATATTGTGATGACCTTTCTGAAACTTTAAAGACTGAGGAAGCTAATAATATTTATTTATCGATAAAATATGTTGGTTTTTGGACATTCAGAGCACAAAATGTCTTCCACTATACACCATTGCGTATACTGCGTCAAATCTAATGTGCTTACAAAGCTTGGAGCGTAGAATACACACTTTCGCTCTGTTTCCAGTCGCCTCCCTTTACTACACATACGTTTGTTGCATGTTCTTCTGTAGGAAACTTAAAATTATTGGTTTATATGATTCTAAGAGAAAATAATAGATAGAAGGTAATTTTCTTATCCGTGGTCAGAGACACTGTTTAGGCTAGCGTTGGACAAACAGTACCCGTCAGTTAGATCATAATGATGATAACTTTCTAATCAGAATGCTATAAATGAGACACACTGTGATACTGCTCGCACAGTTTCAATAAATACAGTTCATTGCCAAAAAAGCAGTTTCTATCTGCGTTGCAGATAATGTTAGTTTACTTCAATTTAGACTGATTTACCAAGTTTACAAGCGCACTGGCGGGTGCTTGACGCAATTTATGTTAGCCAAGCATACCCTAAGTACTTCTGCGTAAGCCATACTCTGTTACCGAGTTGGACCGGTTCAATTCAAACGTATCCCACAGACTTCTGGATATGTAAAATACCTGCTACAAGCATCGCCCTGGCTTTAATTTAACAAACTCCTGCAGGTTATTATGAAAAATTCCTGCTCAAATTATGTGCCTACTTACGTTTCACAGGGTTAGTTTCACAAATTGGTTAGTTAATCTTTTCTTTTGCTTGGTTGTATTGGAGCTTGATCATTGTATAATATATTCATATGTTTGGATTACAGGATGAAGCAAAAAACGTGGAAAATTTATACGTTAGAATTAACCGGTAAACTTGATATACATAAAAATAGAGCATGGATAATTGAATAATGTTTAGCTGCAAGCTTGGGTAATATAAATTGCGTGAAGCACCAGCCAGTGCGCTTGTAAACTTTGTAATCAGTGTTCATTGAAGTAAAGTACCATACCTGCAAAGCAGCCAGAAACTGCGTTCTTGGGGACGAACTGTACGTATATATTGGAACTGTGCAAGCAGTATCACAGTTTGTTTCATTTGTAGCATTCTGATCAGAAAGTCATCATCTTCATCATGTAGCTGATGGGCACTGGTTGCCAACGCTAGCCCTAGCAGCGTATTGCCGACCATCAGAAAATTATATATACATTTTATTTTCTTTTAGAACTATATAAACCAATAATTTCAAGTTTCGTAAGGAATAACATGTAACGAACGTATGTCTAGTAAAGGAACAGTTTAAGCAAGCCTGTACAGCGGATAGCAGGTTTCTGTTGGGTCCCTGCGAAAACCCGAATCGTGATAGATAAATATTTCAGCTTCCTTAGCCTCTTTAAAGTACCAGAGAGGCAATAATGTCATCCCAATAATATAATCAGAGAATAACCGGAACGGGACAAGCAACCGGAAGCATCCTTTTAAACCGGATCCGCAACCTGGTCTTCGAAACTTATATATAGCAAAAGAGATGAAGATAGAAATGAAGAAATGTAAACTTTGAAGACTCTGAAGTTTATACTTTCCGTGTTCCTTCCTAACTTGGTAATAAACAGTAGACAACCTACGCAACAAGCCGCCGGGATCCGAACACATCCCGTGAAGCGCTCCTGCAGCGGCTTGCTAAGCTCCTTGGCACTAACCCAGAGAAATAATTCCTTTAGGTCGGCCGATGAGGTTACGATAACTGGGATCATATTGGCAATGTGCTTGGAAGTGCGCAGTGTAGCAGCGTTACGTAAGCTATTACATTCAAGTGCAAAAAAGCGTCTACACTAGGAAATCGGATTTTTCCTATATACAGAGGGGTCATTTCACGAAACCATGTCATTTTAGTCGGGGGGGGGGCTACATCGGCACCTTTTGGCCCATACCACCAGTCTTTTGTAAGGAAATTCAATGTCGCTGTGAGATGTAGTAATAGCGTATCCGACGATCATAACGAGGTATGGTGGACCTCTGTATCCCAAACATAGCAGGAGCCAGAGGCCCTCAACGAGGGTTGGCCAAATGAAGCCAAAAACACATGTCCCAATATAAACGTTCGCCGTATCGCTAGCACGTGATACATATGTGTGTTTTTCATTTCACTGTGATCCATTGGTATTTGCTAATTTTTCCGGAAAAACTTGGGAGTAAGCATCGACACTGAAGCTGACGTCAAGCTTCCGAAAATTTTTTTCGTGACATGTAGCCCCCCCCGACCAAGGTCAAATCTGGCAGCTTTCAGACGCTGGTAAATAACGTCAAAGTGCACTAGCGCCAAAAATGCTATATAGCGGTAATCGTAATCAGTACAGGTGTTATTGGAAAAAAGAATATCAGCGTCTGTCCATGTGTTATTTCATTATGAGGTCGAAGGTCATAAAATGCAAAAATGGGGTATGCAAAATGTAGCCCCCCCCCGACCTTACCAAACTTAAATTTAAAAAATCCAAATTTAGCATACAGTCTTACAATAGGCCGGATATAAACATAGTAAAGGCCCACTAGAATCGACAGATCTATTAAAAATTTTTAATGAAAATGTAGCCCCCCCCCGACCGCATGTATAATAAAAGTAATCGAAGGTCGCAAGAATCATATTAGTATATAAGTTCATCATCACTGCACTATAATATGGGGCCGTGCTGTTAACTGGGCAGCTAGGGCACCCTTCTGCCTGCCCGCACATCTATAACACGCATTGTCCTTGGTATCATCACTTAAATGTAAGCTAGTCATAGATCAATTGTATTTGTTTTACACCAGCTTACATCTAAAATGTATAGAAGTAGCTAAAGTTTGGCGCGTTGCATGTTGTAGGAAGCTGTAGCCCCCCGACTCAACATATCGGGGTGCCATTTGTTACAAGGCCTAAGGATCTGCCTGGAATTTTTTCTCAGACGTCCCCCGCTCATGGTTGGTTTGTGAGCATAAAATGGTATCTGTGGGTGCTGTCTCCGTTGCGCTAGAAAAACTTCTGCGACAGGCTTGTTCTAACCCCCAGATTGCCCTAGCAGCATCAATTTTAGGTCGCAAGTGCTCCAAATGGCTTAACGAGGACCATTTTGGTCCGACTTGCATAAAAACAGACCATGGTTCGCGTGTCACTCCGTCAACCTACAGAATAATGACTTATTTCGGGCTTAAATTTGACCCACAGGGGGCCCTTTCCAACCCCTGTAGCAGGTTTCAGGTAGCTCGTTTTGCATAGAGACATCGATATTCGAAAAATTCAGGGTTTTTTTACATCGGAAGGGGTCTAGACACTGTACATTCGAAAACGTTTCATTTTGGCTTCAAAAAGTGGTGTTTCAAAAGTACATGGTTTCGTGAAATGACCCAGAGTGCTATTTAAGTAGTAATTGTGTACTAAATTTTCAAAGAATATATCAGATTACAATGTTTTGTTCTCATGAGAAACTCTATTTTATGGAATGCTAAAGCCGCTTCTTCGCATGAAAGTCAGTGATTCTGTGTCAACCGCTATAAAGTGGTAGCTGAATCTGAGAATAACGTTAAGGTTTATCCTAAGTAGAGATCAAAATACAGTATATACATGCGCACAGCATATCAACAAGAAATATCAAAAGTAGTTCTATATATACTAAACACAGATATTTCACAAAGTAAACAGAATTATTCTGTTGTAGGAGAAAAACGAGTCCCGGTTCCGACAAATCAGAAATTTTGTCAAATTTCCGCTATAACAAAATTTAATATTTCCATATTTTTGCATGAGTTCTCATCTAGACAGGTTTTTTATACAAACGATACCTACATAATCTTGTGTTCAAGAAGGAAAACGATGTGGACCAACTAACCCACGAAATTAATAACTTGACCGCGTGTAATTTAATATAGTAAGAATCAAGTACGTCCGTCAAATGCAGTAACGAACTGCGTTTCTGATACAAAAGCAAAACAATACGTAATTTTGTTATGCGTGACGCCCTTCCTAAACCAAGCCTATATTATTAAATGCATAACTTGCCCAATCTTCATCTAAGTCAACAAAACTATATAAATTCCAGACAAGCTGACTGTAGCATATATTGCGTTCGATTTCGGACTATAGATGCAACCGGGCCGGTACGCGGGTCGGACCGGCCCACCCTTAATTTAGAAAAAATTGAGTAAATTAATAAATTAGCGGTTACAATTAGTTCTTTTAACGTTTTATTTTCGTGGCACAGATTTGATTTCATGATACAAAAAGATCAGACCCAACAACGACCTTAGACTGTGGTTTTCAGCGAATATATTGATATATTTATTAAAGTTTATATTGAAAATACGACTATCGTCTGGCGTTCAATACAAGAACATTGAAATGTCGTTTACAAAAATATTTAACCACCATTGCTGGTTATAACAAAAACGCCTGTTACGCTATGAGTTATAGTGAATCGCTATGGCCAGCATTTACAACGGGGCGGTTGAGGTAATGTATAGTTAACGGCATTTATTGAGTCCGTTTAAGAGTATTTATGAAAGTATAATTACTATTGAAAACCAGGCAGTTGGATCAAAACCGTATTCATATTAGTAGTATCAACACTTAGATGTTAATATATTTTATCGAAATTAAGTCACTGTTGATCAAATAGAGTCCTCTGTTCAGCCATGCTGTTCTGGAAGAATGTTAATAAGAGAGAATGAATCTGGACAGCAGCGATCGGAACCGGTCACACCTGGAACAGTACGGACCGGTCCGACCTCTGTGAAATGAAGTTGCATCACTAGTACGGACGCGAATTGTTTTACTATAAGGCGAGAAAAATATCTCAAAATTCGCTAATACCGATACCTGGCGAGAAAATATACGGTGTCAAAACAGTAATTAAAAATGCAACAAAGGGTCAGTCACTACTCCACTTTATATCACTTGGCCATTTCCTATTTCGAAACACTTTTAGGAGCCAATGTAAAACGTTAATATAGGCACAAAATCCACATTTAAGTTAACGCAAATTAACCATTTTAATGGAATTCAGAAGCCTAAACCATAGATTATTTTGAACAGAGAAACAATACAGCTAACGTTTGAAATCGGAGCATCTGCTAACAACAGGAAATAACATGAACCAGCAACCGGAACTCTAAGTTTATATAGTGTAGAATCAATAAAAGACGAAACAAAGGTTCAATGGATTTGTAATGTGTTCAAAATGACAGTAACGTTTCCTTAATATCCTGCCTTGATGTTATTGTCTTTCTCTTGCTGAACCTTTGTACAAAGCTCAAGAAGCTACAAAATTTTCGGCGATTGATTTATTCATTAACATGTTTTATAATTTCGAGATCACCAGTAAGACAAAAATGCTTCCCAATGTGTATCCATATGTGAATTTCGTTATACTGCATATTGCAAGCATTGATCGTAGACTAGCCAATGGCACCATGTTATATTATTAAACTCTGTAACTAAAAATGTATAAATTTTTGCTAAATATAGTAAGGTAAAGTCGTGATATCTTCCAAACCTGTTGTGGAGGTTTTAGGCATAATGTCGGAAGTGTTGCTTGAACCACAAGAAAATCCTTCAAACATGTTTGATTCCAGCGTAAATGTCGGTGGATTAAAGGCTCGTGAAAATAGCGCCATTAGGATATCTGCCGCGACTTTTCTCCAGCATATATTGTAAGTCGGACACCAGGCTGACACAGTTGTAAAAATCAGAGCTAAATCATCTTTGTGGGCTAATTCTTCGCCAGAACAATCAAAGCTACACAGTGATCCGAAAAGGTTCACAAATGTTTCCTGTATTTTTGATCGACGATAAGCTAGCGAGACGAAATTATTTTCATCCTGAAAGTCAGCTGATATCGACTGAGCATGACTTTGTTGACCAACATAGCGGTCGTCAGCAGCGCCACAAATACTATTCCCTGGTGTTTTTTTAACTCTTGCTTCGGCGGAACGGTGTCCCCCACTTGAGAAAACCGCTTGTAAAGGAGGCAAAATATAAAATAGGTACAAACATTTCGCCAAAGTTTGACGGCAAATGCGCTGAACACAACACTTCAGCTATATCACAGCATTTTGTTTGTGAAAAATAATGCAACTATCATAACAGAAGCCAGCCTTTTCTGTGCAACAAGCACGACAGCATGTTCTGTACTTTGGTTTGATGTTTCCGAACTTCTTGAACAAACTGTTTTGATACGTGATTGGCAAACGGCAGTATTTCTTTGAATTGGGATCTTATCTCACTGGGCTGATACTACAGAGTAATCTTGCAGGATAGTGGTTGGGCTGATACTGCAGAGTAATCTTGTAGAATAGTCGGTGGGCTGATACTGCAGAGTAATCTGGTAGAATAGTGGGAGCATTTTGAACAATCTTGCTTCATAATATGCTGACAGTAAAGATGTCAAAGCGAAATCAGTAAATATTTTACGCAAATATAGTAACCCAAGTATGCGACCAGATTCAGTTGTGCTACAGAAACCAGCAACGACCGGATTTAAATTCATAATTTCGTTAATTGCACAAATACATCCACTTGGCACGTTGCACAGGTCAACAGTTGGTACTATTATAGTACTACGATCTGAGTTTAACGGAGGCACCAAATCTTGATTCAATGAAGCATAATCCTGGGCGGTCGGCTCTGTATATTTCGATTTACATATGATATTTCTAATTTCAGGAACATTTTTTCTTCCTCCGGTAAATTCTTCTTAGCATATCACGAGCCGATTTTCTAGTTCTTTCCAGGAGCGACCATTAGAAATCAAATGGGCGCACATTATATTTACAAATCACTATTTCTGAATGCAACTGGGTTAAAACAGACATTATTAATAGACATACATATACAATTATTCCGAGGGCATCCAAAAATAATGGCTTCTCAGGTTCTGAGCGACGATGGATCAAGTGGTCTCTCCACGGAACCAATGTAGTGCCCCGGCGGCTTTGCGCTAGGGACCATAACTGCAGCAAAGAGGGGACTAGAAATACCTTCGAAATTTTCCCCCAGATTAGATGGGGGAAAGCACTGCAACCAAGTTCACTTGGTGGTTATATAGCGGAATTTTCGGCCTTTACATCACACATGACAGTTGTTTTTGTTGCATATTTACTGAAAAGCGTAGGTAGTAGGTTTGAGTAGGTCACGCTTCATGTTACTCAGAATCGTAATCATAAATAATCGAGCTTAAAGCAATATTATAAAGTTTTGTTTTAACTGTTTTTGTTCGGACGGCGATTCTTGGTGTCATTTCACAATGCCTGGAGGTGCTGGGGCATGAATTGCTAAAAGGTAGTTTACCTGAAATGAATTACGCATGATCTGAGCGAATCGCCGAAACCCGTAGAAAGCTAGCAAATCGTGCCCCCAACTCACTGAGCTAGAAAATCCACTGTAGATTTTATACATGTCTGAGGGTAAAAACATGTTATTATTGAACAAAACGCTCTGCCCCGCCAAAAAAAACAATATTTCAATTTTCATTTCTTCAAAAAGTTCACTGATATATAGCGTTCAAGTCGGTGTCTAGACTAGTATAGACTACACTCTATAGTTTTAGAATATAAGCTTGTGCTATGATAATCTCCACGCTTTGGAGTAACTGGACTCCCCTAATTAGTGGTGGGTGGGGCCCGCTGGCAAAAACTATGTGACCCCCGGGTCGTGTCCCCTGGCAAATTTTTGGGCTCCCTATGCATCAACGACTCTCGGCCAAATATTTCTGTGCGGTAAAAATACACCCCAAACGACATAAAATATTATCAAAGTTCGTATAAAAATTCCGTCTTGAACCTAAAAATTTCTCGAGTTTTGTCAAAGTTTGCTTCAAACTCGCTTACTCGCTGCATCAAGCGCGTTTTCGACACAAAATTAAACCGCTTTTCTCTTCGAAAAATGCCCCAGGTAAAATTGGGCGCCTCGTAGTTCCGAACCAGAGCTCCCCCGGTTCATGCCTCCTGGCAAAATTTTCAGCGACTCGAGGGACCAGAGTAATGCTAAACATTGAAAATTTCACCACCTCTCCCCAAAAAGAATTCGTTTTATACCATTTTTAAGAAGTATTAAGTATTTATAAACTATTCTATGGAAAAGACCAAACTTCGCTGACAAGAGATCCATATGTGCCGCACTATTTATAGTCAGAAACCTATACGCTTTGGAATATCCGATGAGCAAAGTTCTTGTTATGCAACCGGCGACCCGTGGTATGGTGTATTGAATTGAGTGAGTGAAACGAGCGAAGCGAAGAATCCTCACTGCCCAGAGTGGTAAATTTTGTGGGCGACACGTAAAACTCAAATTCAGCTCGGCGCATTGACTCGCGGGATAGCTCATTAGAAAGCTTGAAGTCGCTTTTGTGCCCTATAGTTAGGCGCGAACCCCCAATCCAACATCTTCGCCAGAGAAAAGCGTGCTAAAGGGGCTCGTGTAGGGTCCCAAAGGGGCCCGAAAACCACGTTACTTATTGCAATTCGCCAACCGGTGTAAATATCAGAGTCAAATTGGACTTATTTTCTTGAGCAAGTGTTCTCTTAGAATGCAGGATTCGAGTCAAACCGGGTTCTAAAATGGGTCCCGAAGGACCGAAATACGTAAAAATGGTAAATCTATACAACCACTCGAGCTATATAGGTGTGTTTGGTCTCATCCCTGTAAATAGTATGCTGCTATTGTCATTATTTTACCGCAAGGTTGTGTAAAAAAAGGTGTTTTCAATGGGCCCATGGGACTCGAAATACACGAAAACGGCAATAGCTAAGAAACCACTCGAGCTATATAGGTGTGTTTGGTCTCATTATGTAGAGCAATTCATCCTCTACATTGCTAAAATAGTGCGTTGCTATTACCATTAATTGCAGGCACTTTCAGCTTTTTATAAACAGAACGTTTGTACATTTTCCTGGAACGAAGTTAGAACGTCTGACTGAGTGTAAAATACATGTCCCTGTTGGAACACATCCGACGTAAAATCATTCGATGGTAAGCAATAACAATAAAACACATCATAAATTTCTATGTAATCCGGGAGAACACCCTTGGCAGCAGTGTAAACTTTGGCACTTTTGTGGCAGCTGCCGCTGCCCACCGGGGCGGACAATGATAATTGGCGATCTATTATAGCTTTGGGCTATCGAATGCAGTAAAAGTTTCCACATCACAACTATATATGTATGAGCCGACAACGATGGATACGAAAATATATATCAAATTCCACGCAAAAGTTATGGCTAGAGTTTGAAGAACAACAGCTGTAAAATAATTTAATTTTCAATTGTGAATTTGGTCTGGCTACCTGCCGCGTTATTTTTAACCTAAAAATATTAAAATTGCTGCAGTTTGTCGTGTAATTATTTCAGATCAAAGCGCAACTGACGCTCATTAGCACCATCATGAGCCTTGTCAACCCTTCCCCGAAAAAATTTCTTGTTACAATAGATAAGTAACCTTCCCGTATATTGACAGATTTGCACAAATAGCTTTGTACTATGGTCACTTAGTTATTACATGCCAAATGCGCCAAGCAACAATTTGTCCAGACGCTGTTAAAGAAGACTTACATCAATTTTTCGGGAGGGGTGTTTTGATCAAATAGCGTTTTAACCCTTGTTTGAACTGCAATTGTAGCAAAAAAATTAAACCCGAATTTAAGTTTCGACTAGCTTTAGCCAGTTACCAAAATCTTCACCGGAGCACGATTCTCACTGAAACCGGAATTCCACCGACCGACTGACAACAGTCGACTTCTATACAAAAACATGTTCGATAATTCACTGACCAGTCACCGGGGCTTCGATATCGATCATGGTCTTTTCTTGGCGCAGTAGTGCTGCTCCGTCGTTAATTATACGTAGGGCTACCAGTTCTTCTAAACGACCCTCTTTTACAAAATGCTCCTTCAGCACTTCGGGCCTGGGTTTGCCAGTTCGACGGTCGTACACCTCGTCCATTGTCAGCTTTTGCTGTGGCGGAAAGGGCACGCCTAAACTATATGAAACAGCTATGACACGCAATAGTAACCAAATACCAAATATGTTGTCTAAACGCGTTGCATTCGAAATACGCTAAGTTAGACAACGCAGAACAAAATTTTCTACAAAAGATTACAAAATATACTGCCCTATGAGGACTCGAACCATTTATTATCTCTGTACATCTAATTATGGTTCCCCAATGCATACTACATATTATATATACTAGTAACTCTATCGAGATTGCAGAACGTACTTAAGCATAGGTACACCTAAGCCTTTTGCATGCACAGACAATCAGCCCTCGATAGCATACGTCGCAGGGAGTGACCGGAATGCCGGTTCCGGCGAAAATCGTGTTCCGGCAAAGGGCAAAAACCATACCGGAACCGTAATTCCGGTTTAAAAATTTTGTTTGATATTTTCCACATTTTTCTTTCATGTGTGGTCCAAACATATGTAATATATGAATACAATGATCAAGTTCCAATACAACTTGTGCTCCGAGTGGAACTTTTCAGCCGCCCAGGACGTCAAAACAATTTTCGAATTTTGGGTCGAGGAACCATTGGGGCACCATACGTCAAACCCCATAAATCCAGAACCGAAACATTAATCGAAAAACAAAGGCATTGGCATTAAACACATTACTATGAAATAAAACCAACCAGAAAAAAAATTCGAAAGTTAATATAAAAATAACCTTGCTTCCGTGAAGGGCGCTAAAATAAAGTAAAATAGGGCGAAAACCCACGTTTTGACCCTTGACCCAGACCCCAAGTCAAAAAAACGCTCGGGGATGTACACGATTTACCGTTTGAATGAGCCCAAGATCATGAAAAGCGGTGAAGTCGTTCCGGAGTTATGGCCGATCACACACACAGACGGAATTTAAAAGATTTCACCCCTGCAACACACAATCTCCACTACGTTTCACCACTTTCGGATTATACAAAGTAATTTTGCGCTTGTATATATAATTTACGCAACGAAATTTTTTTGCCCAGCTAAAGAAACTTAAAAGCTAGTAATCGCAGAAATTCAAAAACCAGTGGGTTAAAAGGCTATGTGAGTAATCAACGCCTGTTAACCTACCCATTCTATGCCAACCCATCACCCCATCTGCAGCGACGCAGAAGTCTGGTTCCGACAAAATCAATAAACACGTAGAAACAGTAAATGTTAATAATTGTATTAAAATATATATATATACACTTCGTTACCAAATGTTCAATTTTCAACGACGGTGGTGTTGTAGTTTAGATATATATTAGTCGCAAAGGAAATCTAAATGCATTTAAAATCGTATTAAAACAAATTTTAGGTTGAAGCGCTTTATTTTGCACAAAACATATGCACAAGAAAAGTGTAAAAAATTACAGTTTTTATGTTTTCAAGAAATATCTTGATGCCTGGTATAAATAAGAACCACTGTAGTTTTAAAATACAATATTGCGGCACACAAAATCCATACATTAAACCACTAGTAGTAACACACAAGCAAGGATGAAACGGTCCGAGCATGGTTTCATTTTTATGTTATTTTGTTTAATCCACTGTAACAGGCTGTGTTTGATGAATATATCATCCCAACACCCTGGAACTCGGAACCCACTGAAAACCCTAAAACTTCGTCGACCCTAAACTCACCGAAAACAACTGACAACAGATCAAGTATTTATGCTGGTCGCTATAAAACCAAACCCTCGTATTCTGCCTACGGCAAGATCTATACGTACAACTTTTGGTGACATGTACGCAATACGTACGTAACGAAACAACAGAAAACAACCTATATTATGGAAATCAGATTCATTGACCATAAAGCCAAGACATATGCAAGCTGGACTCTAACTAAATCGTTGTACTCAGCATACCGAAAAACCTCTCTCTATATATATAATATATATATAGATATATTACCTAATTACCTGCCCCTGCAGATCCAAGGGGCCCGACCGTGAGTGAGTTCTCGCCAGAGTTTTCGATCTTCTGCCAGCACCGCCATCGATGGGAATGGATTGATTCGCCGTTCGCGTTGTGGAACGTGACGAAATGCGTATTCGATATCGGTTGACACATGTCGTTTCCTAGTGAGATTGCTGCGACCTTATGGACGACACCATTGCGGAGGAGCCTGTTTGCTTAGGAAGACGATTGTTGTCCATCCGTAGGACGTGACCTAGCAGCTGCAGGCGTTTGGTTTTCACGACTGTATCAAGGTCTTGGGAATGTCCAATCCGTACTCTTATGTCGACATTGCGTATATGGTCAAGTTTTGTCACACCTAGTAAGCGTCTGCGACAGTAATTTTCGAATACTTCCAGGTGAGCAAAATCAACTTTTTTGTCGATCCATGTTTCGCTACCATATAATAGTATTGGCCGAATTGCCGCGTCGTAGATATTGATTTTTGTGCTTAAGGATATTACAGAAGATGACCACAACTTATGCATTCCCCCAAACGCTGCTCGACCTCTTGCCACACGATGTTGAATTTCAGAGTCACAGCATCCAGAACCGCAAAACAGGCTGCCGAGGTAATTGAATTCATCGACGTATTCCATCTCGAACCCGTTTAGGTGCACAACCGGGCGTGGTTCTTGGATGCAGCATGTCATCAGTTTAGTCTTTTTTCGTTAATGACAAGTCCAAGTCATCTTCCATTGGTGTTCAGCCTGTTCAAGAGACTTTCCAATTGAGGTGTTGATTCACAGGCCAAGATGACGAAGTCAGCGTAGGATACGTTCGTCTGGTGCGAAGATTATGCCATCCTCTGGTAATAGTGTCTGTTGTAACACCCAATCAACGACGAAGTTGAACAAAATAGGCGATAGGATGGAGCCTTGTCGGACGCCTGAGCGCACCTCGAATGCGTCAGAGATTGAGTTGTTAAAACGGACAATTGAATATGATGGATCGCACAATAGGCGTATCATTGCCACCAGTTTATGATGTATGCATCTGCTGTGAGCAGCTAGTAAAGAGATGGACGGTGAACGGGGTCGAAGGCTGCTTTGAAGTCGACGAAAGCGATGGCAACCGGTTGTGTGTATTCGTGTCTCGTGTTAAGGAGAAGGTGCAGGCTGAATATGTGGTCTATCGTAAACCGCCCTGATCTGAAGCCACATTGCTCGTCACGGTAAACTTCTCCCTGTGTTTGTTGACGCGATTCAGTATTATAGCCTCGAGCAGCTTGAAGCCAATATCCAGCAGAGATATGCCTCCGTAGTTGTTGCAGTCGGATTTATCCCCTTTTTATGCAGCAGCAGGATAACAACTTTCCGCCAATCTTCTGGGATTGGTCCTCGTTCCATATACGATTAATTAATAGATGGAAGATGTTGAGCTTCTCGGAACCATCGTATTTGAAACATTCAGGCGGAATAGCGTCTTCGCCACCAGCCTTATCATTAGACAATCCTTTAATTGCTGTCTCCAAATCTGCGACAGTAGGCACTGTATCCATACATTCAATGTCATAAAAACCTTGAAAAGTTACGTCGTCGTCTTGTACCGGATTTGGAGGTTCGTCACGGCTTAGGAGATTGCTGAAATGCTGCTTCCATTGTTCGACCTGGTCACTGTCGCGGCATAATGCAGAACCGTTTTTGTCTTTGATATGCCATTGTATGCCTGTACAGGAGTGTATAGATTCTTCAGCAGTTTGTACAGCTTCTTCTGGTCGCCAACATGCGATGCTCTGTTCATCTGTGAGGCTATTAGATTCTAATAGGCATTTTTGTCCGTCGAAAGTGATTAGTCGACTTTCCTCTTTAGTATGGACTTTGTTGGGTGGTTTGCCGTGGTGGCCATTGTTGCTGCCTTGACTAGCAAAACAGTCTCGTTAGAAACCCAGTGGGCTCTTTTTTTTGGCTTGGGTGCACTTTTACAGCACTCCAGGATTTAATAATGATGTCTTTGGTGGTTAACCAGTTACCATTTACATCGGCGGCGTTATCGAGTGCCTGAAACCTATTGTGGAGTTCCAGTCTGAAACGGGTAGCCGTAACCGGATCGTTCAGAATGTCTCCAGGAATTGCTGCTTTACGTGTTGTATAGCGTTTGGAGGCTAGCTTGAACATAAGGGATGCTACCAGCATTGCATGGTCGCTGGGTAGACTGTTGCCCCAGTATGACCGACAGTTCCTAACGGATGATTTCCATTGTCGTGAGACTAGGATATGGTCCAGTTGGTAGATTTGTTGCCGGTAGGTGCTCGCCAGGTATTCAAGTGACGAGTATAATGTTTGAAGTTAGTGCTAGATACGAACAGTCCGTTGTATTCAGCCGTTGAAAGCAATCTCGCACCATTGTCAGAACGGTTTCCTTGTCCAAATGAGCCAAGTATATTTGATTCTATGTCCATTATCTTACAGCCTAACTGTGCGTTGAAGTCACCGCCCACAAGCACTAGGTCATTTCTCTTGACAGAAGTCAGATTATCATTGAAGCTTTCGTAGAATTCGTCTTTGGTGTTAGAGTCCGCAGAATTAGTAGGTGCGTAGCATACTATCATGTGGATGTTCTGAGGTTTAGCTTTAATACGAATGGGCGCAAATCTTGAGCTGATTGGTTTCCAGTTCATAATGAAGCCCAGGAACTAAGACTTTAAGGCAAAACCGACACCTTCATGCCCGTCTGTGCCGCCCGAATGAAATAGTCGATAACGGTGCTGGCTATGGGTGATATCTATAAATCCTGTTTCCGAAAGTATTATATATATATATACTATTTTTGATGCCGTGTACCAAACAACTGAAGACAGACTATTTTCTGGAAATCGGGTTCATTGATCCTAAATCCAAAGAAAACCCATGAAAGGTCATGAAATATATATGAATCGTGAACACTAGAAGATGATCAAATCATTGTATTCAGCCTTAAGAAATATCTATATACCATTCTTGATACCCTGCACGCAATACATAAGAAAACGCACATTTTGGACATCGGGTTCATCGAACAGAAAACCCTTTAAACCCTAAGACAAGATATAATAATACTGGCCTGTCCACAGTGGGAGGGACTCCTCCCACTTTCCAATTCCCCAATGCTCGTGAGATTTTCCCCCATGTCAGTCCCCCCCACTCGACCCAACCCCCATGTTCAACTAATTCCAAAAAATTTTTATGTCTAAAAATTTATATTTTTTGTTTGTAAATTGTTTTTAAACATTAATTACAACAATTTATGATGCTAAAATATAGTTTTTTAGCTTGAAAATACATTCACGGTAGTAAAAACGCATGAAAATATGGAAATATTTAGTATCTTTAAACAAAATTTATCCCCCAGCCACTTTTAATTTTCCCCCGAGAATGAACATGGGAGCCCCCGAAATCTCCCCCCCCCTTTTCGGAGGGCTGTGGACAGGCCAGTAATATAGGCAAGTTGGACTCTAGATAACAAAATCATCGTATCCTGAGTGATCGATAACATTAATAGGCACTCATTGTAAGGTAGAAATAACCAATCGCTCAGAGAAATTTATAAAAAAAATCGCTGTTTCTGGCAAAGGGTCGGTGACTATATTCGGGTCCACAGCGACCCAGGGAGTGGACCCACAGAAAAGTTTTAGTCAGCGAAGTTGTACATCTAGCTGAGGATTCTCCATTTTTCGACGCGAAGCCTGTGTCGGGGGATATGGGCCGCGAAACACTGGTGCCCGTATAGCAGATTTGGCAAAGAGTCCTGAAAACTTGTTTTTGCCATTTTGACCCGGAGGATGGGGTCGGTCGGACTGTTCGCGTTCAACTAAAGTGCACATCATCGTCACTTTTGCTATCGAATACAAAAAAGTCACCGAAATCAGAAGATGACCTATGAATGACAGAACATACAAATTTTTTTACGATTTTGCCCCATAGCTGCGCCAGTGGAAACTCCGATAGCTCCGTTTCAATTAATATTTTTGAAAAATTGCAATTTTGTCACAGCTCACAATTTTTGAATGTTTCGAAAAATATTAATAAACAATGGGTACAGAAAACGAAGTGGTATGACAAAATGGCTGCAGCGTTTCAGAACAAACTTGGGTCTCATGGCGATTTGGTATCAGTCAAAAAACATTAAATTATCGCTTGCAGTACCACTCTTCGTAGCCGGACTTTTCAAGTAAAATTGAATAATACACTATCAGACCAGCATCATATCGCATATGGAGTTCCACAGGGCATTTGTTAAGGCCAACATATATATATATATATATATATATATATATATATATATATATATATATATATATATATATATATATATATATATATATTATTTATATATTTATATATATATATATAAATATTATTTGCTGTCCTAATGATATTGATTTCAAATTATTTGCAGATGGCGTTAAAATATGTCAGTTTATTTAATAGTTAACTGAATTCTGAGATGAAGAAGCGCTAGCTTCGAAATCGAAGAATTCTCACTAGACCGCACTATGGTGAAAAAGATAGGCGTCCGTTTATTTTTTCTCTGTAACCAGGACTTCGTTATCTCAACGTCAACCGATATGGACGTGTGACGGCTCTTATGAAAGTTACAATACTCTAGATGGGGCTTTTGGAGGATTTGTTCCGATTCGACACACCCACGTCCCACCACAGGGGGTCAAAGGGGGTACCTAGGGGTACATGGGTAAAATGGGCCATTTTAGCTCACAACTCGGCAACCCTTCAGCCGCTTTGAATCATTTTGATATCGAGTGTCCTAGGAAGCTTTATTTATGGGTATATAAATAGTTTTGGTCAGGTCCCTATGGGACTACGTTCTGACTAGAAGTGATCTAAATCTTCAGTACACTTCAATTATGTTGTTTCCATAGCCCATCACATCGTTAATATGTTATTCCGCTATTTTTTAAATTGTGATGTTAATGTTTTGTTACGTTCATATCTCGCATAAGCTCGACCTATTGTGGAAAACTAGTCAGGTTTGGTCACCATGTTACCTGGCTGATATCCATAAATAGCACAAAGTACAGCGCTATTTTACACGCAAAACACATTTTAAACTACTACAGTTAAAATGCGACTTTGTGATGCGTTTTAAGTGCCGCAGTAATGAAATAAACTCATGTCAAGATCTGTTTGTATTGTCTCATAATTTCTTATACACGCGGCCACCATAAAAAAACTCATTAAGCCTAAATTTCGCACTAATGTTCTTAAACACAGTTTTGGTGTTAAAACAGTCGATATATGTAACGAATTGCCTCAGTTTGCCGGAATAATACTGATCATGGAATCTGTTAATACTAACATCGAATTGTAAGTTTCATTTTAGCAAAACCTATAAATCGGATATAAATAGTGTTTCTTCCATGTCTAATTATTTATTAAACAAATGAAATTGCATATTTTCTTGAGAATAGTAATATATACGTATTATGTGCATAATTTACTTCTTTAATAAATGTTAGAATGTAAAAACCGAACAGCGGGTTATCAGTTGTATAATCAAACATTTGTTTTACTTCATTCGAGTGCTTATATATGTTGTGACATAGTACGTCACATTTTATCAGTTAAAATTTGATACATTCTCAGACAATGCATTGACTTTAGACCGCCACGCATTCTTAGAAGTGGTTTAATATTTCTTAAATACTAAAAAAATCCAGTTTCAAGAGCACGATAAATTATACAAGCTTTACGACATTATTACGCATTTACGTTTGGTTTTACATAACACAAGTAATACTCTATAACTACTTCAAGCTCAAGATTATACTGGCATCTTAATTCCTGATGTTAGCTAACACCGAACTTTGGTGAAAATTAATAATCTGGAATTCTTACTCTGTTCGATATAGAATACGTGCTTCAACATGTAAAGAATATTGTCCAGGTCCACTCCATATCAAACATATCGGTTTCGCTCAGAAGACAACTTTTGAAAGAAAGAGTACACCAGTGGTCGTATCACTGGTCACTCCGGAGAATCAAAATCGTATATACCTGTTTATGCAAATACCCGTACCAAGGAAAAACTGATAATAAATTCACTTGAATAGCACGTTTTTCCGCCTAGGTGACTTGGAAAGATTTTCAAATCAATATCGGAGTGGGGCTCAAATTTCCAAAATATTGCAGCTTAATGGTCACTGCAACACATGCGACGTAGCTACGTATCCGTTGTATTTAAGGAAATATAAGAGCACCGTAGGCCTATGGCGAATAACCACAATAAAGTTACAAGTTATTCTTAGTTTAGAGTTAACTAGGTACTTCGCCTGGACTTCAGTCGCATCACTGATATATAACTATCGGGTAGCCACTACAAAACATGTGCGATACTTATACACCGCAATACTTAATAAACTCGTTTAGTGTATATCTGATACACCTTAAGTTAAAAGGGACAGGCTGTTACAAAAAATTTTGCGATAAAAGCAAAATTTAGTATTATTCTACACCGGAAAATGATGTTCTGACTGTGCATGAAACCAAATCTGAAATTGAGATGAGGCATCCACTATCTGCCCACAGTTAAGCCTCGATAAAAATAGGTAGTAAACAATAACAGTAAAACGTACACGGTTTTCGGCACAAAATATTTTTTGTCTATTCATCCCTAGGGTTTTCACGATATTGGGAAAATTTTGATGACACATTATACACCCTAAAGATACACGACTACCAAAACTTAAACCAAATGCCTCTAATCAGTGTACGCTATAGCAGCTCTACCTATTCGATTTTAACACAAATTTGGGAGTGTTTACTATTAATTTGCAGAAGGAGTTATATATACATTAGACGTTATGCCTGTTGATACGGTATTTCATATTGCTTGTACTGTGAAAATTTTTATCACATCGCTTTGAGTGATTACTATGCTATAGACGAAAGCAACTAAATTGGGATTGCTTTTTATCTATGAAGTACGCCTTTACAATCTACAAAATGAGACCAACAACACACATATAACCCGAGCGGTACAGAGACGCTGCAGACAATGGGCAACATTTACGAATTTCCAGGCAAGGGCCGCTACAGACATTAACACTAAAATCAACGGTTCTGACCGTACCCTGAGGCCTCTCACCCGAACAAGCAAGCGTGTGTACATGATACAGCAATAATAGCCAAGAACATGGCACTGCTTGTGAAGATATATGGTATAACTGCATGGATTATCTGATCTTGTATTGCCTTGTTACACCTGTACGTATTGCGTGATGCACAATTCAGCGTTATTATAACTGTATACCCGCTTTTGCCAATGACTATTCATTGTTATTACTGTGGTATACCCTAGTGTACCCTTACTATTCATTGTGACCGTTACTTCAACTTCGTCACTGATAGTCGACTACGGGGTCATTGTCTAAAAGTGCGTCCACGTTATGCGCCAAAAATAAATTCTGCATGCTATTCCTATGCCTATAGAACAGTAAATATCTGGAACTCATTACCCGAAGACGTCGTGCTAGCCCCGAGTCTCAAATTGTTCAAACACTTTCTCCATGTCTCAAAAGCATTGCCAGATCTGTGAAGTGACTCCCTCGATGCTGCTTCTTTTTACTTTGCAGAATCAACAAACTCAATACCATCACGCCAAGCCGTTCTTCCACGGCTATCCATAGTTCCACAAGTATATATATATTCGCCGACAACATTTCGCTGTTTGGCAATACATGGGACGGTGGTGGATCCGGCGCGTTATCCGGTGCGTTATTGTATATATACCATATTGTATCATTAGTATTATTTGTTACCACTGATATATACTCTGTTGTACCGGTACCATTTTCTATGCCTATTCCACAATTCACTCTCTGTACCATTCACTGTCCTAAGTGTGCCCTTTTGTTGAAATTGTTGAATAATTTATCATTGTATCTGTGCTAACCATTGCTATATAAAGTTGTATGGCATTGATTGAGATTGTCCGTAATGATCTACGATATAGCCATGTGTCCTTACGCTAATGCAATGGGCAAAGATTCATTTTGCCTCCGCATGTTCTCTATGGCCCAATAACTCATTATATATCTATCTATCTATCTATCATGTGTCCTTACCCTTGTTACCTCGTATTAATCGTATCATTTGGTCTCAATTGTTTGTAATTTCACTAGAATCGTTGATACTTATATATACAGGCCATACAAAGCTCGTACGACACTTGATAAGCCGTTACTGGTCGGTCGGGTTTGATAAGGTACTCCTAGCACTTACCAGCCCCTATTTACCATTCATATTCATTGCATATTTATTATATATATCAGGGAGTAACCGGAATTCCGGTTCCGGCGAAAACCGTGTTGCGGTTGCGGTTCCGGCAAAGGGCAAAAGCCATACCGGAACCGGAATTCCGGTTTAAAAATTTTGTTTGAAATTTTTCACGTTTTTTTGTTTCATCTGTGATCCAAACATATGTAATATACAATGATCAAGCTCCAATACAACCATGCAAAAGAAAAGATTAACTAAGGAATTTGTCGTTTGAAACGTAAGTATGGCATATAATTTCAGTAGGAATTTTTCATAATAACCTGCAGGAGTTTGTTAACAAATCAAAGCCACGTCGATGCTTGTAGCAGCTATTTTACACATTCAGAAGTCTCTGGGGTACGTTTCAATTAAACCGGTCCTACTCGGGCACATAATTTCAGTAGGAATTTTCATAATAACCTGCATGAGTTTGTTAACAAATCAAAGCCACGTCGATGCTTGTAGCAGCTATTTTACACATTCAGAAGTCTGTGGGGTACGTTTCAATTAAACCGGTCCTACTCGGTAACAGAGTATGGCTTACGCAAAAGTACTTAGGGTATGCTTGGCAAACATAAATTGTGTCAAGAACCCGCCAATTCGCTTGTAAACTTGGTAAATCAGTCTAAATTGAAGTAAAATAACGTTATCTGCAACGCAGCTAGAAACTGCGTTCTTGGCAATGAACTGTATTTATTGAAACTGTGCGAGCAGCATCACAGTGTGTCTCATTTATAGCATTCTGATTGGAAAGTTATCATCATTATGATCTAACTGACGGGCACTGTTTGTCCAACGCTAGCCTAAACAGTGTCTCTGACCACTGATCATGAAATTACCTTCTATCTTTGATTTTCTCTTAGAATCATATAAACCAATTATTTCAAGTTTCCTACAGATTAACATGTAATAAACGTATGTGTAGTAAAGGAAGGCTACTGGAGACAGAGCGAAAGTGTGTATTCTACGCTCCACACTTTGTAAGCACATTCGATTTTACGTGGAAGGCATTTTTTGCTCTGGGTGTCCAAAAATCGACATATTTGATCGATAAATATACATTATTAGCTTCCTCAGTCTCTTTAAAGTTTCGGAAAGGCAATAATATCATCGCAATACATTAAGTTTAATACGTTATTAGCATTATAAAGATAGAGCAAGATAAATAAACATTATTAGCTTCCTCAGTCTCTTTAAAGTTTCAGAAAGGCAATAATACCATCGCAATACATTAAGTTTAATACAAAAGTTATTTTAATGCATTTTAAATCCACTATAATTTCTTCCTTCATCTGTTTTACTATATATAAATTTCGAAGACCAAGTTCCCGTTCCGGTTTAAGTGGACGGTTCCGGCAAATTTCGGTTCCGGTTATTCCCTGATATATATATGTATGTATATATAATTGTTTTGAATGTCAGACCGTAACATTGATATCGGTTTTGTGCGCCTATATAACTATATAGGTTTGGTGACATATTTTGGGATACCCTATAATTCCCGACCCGCGAAGTGCCCAACGCTGTGAATTTTCTAGCCTGTTCAGTTTTTAAAATCTAGCATGACCATGCACGATAGGATTGAGGGAAAGTAGGCAGTGAAGGTAGGAAAGTTATATATTATGTGGAACCCGTCCCAACCACCCTCTCCCGTGAAAACCTTTAGAGGTGCCGCTGTTCGCCGTGCAGCGAACAGCAATTGAGGCAAATTTCTGAAATCAATTAGTAAAATTATTAAAATATTACTTTACCAGGCTTCATTTTCTTAGTGGATGCTGGAAACGCGCAGTAAAAAGCAGAAATATCACCTACCAGTGTTCATTTTCAATGGCAAATTCTAGCTCGTAAAAAGAATTTTAAAATGTCAATTCCGAATGCTCAGAATTGGGGTATTTACAGTTCCGGTCCGTAACTCTAGAACGGTTGAGAATTTGTTAAGGAGGACAGTACATTTTGGGTTCACAATGTCACCGCTCCCGGTTTTGAACATGAACAATGTTAGACCTTTCAAACAAAATTTAAAATCGGCCAAGTGGTTACTGAGGAGTTCACACACACGGACGGACAGACGGTGCCGATTTTAACCCCTCTTACGAAAACAAAAACGCTTCGCTTCGCTCAACTAGAATGAACTATTATACACTCTGGAAAACCTGAAATGTTTCCCTAAAACATTAAACTCTACGTCATTATTTGTTCGAACATGGGTGCAGCATGGGGGTGATACCCATAAATCCGGGTTCTCGTGCTCGAAAATGAGGGGGCATGCAAACTAGAAAATTTCCACATACGGAGCGAAATCTGGGCGTCCTTCCAGTTCGAAACTGAAAGAACTGACAGGTTCAGAAAATGACAACCACTCTGATACAAAACATAGCTACTATGGGATATTACGAACGGCTGTGCTCGCTGTAGCTACAAACTCTTGAAACACGACAAATCAGAGCAGACCTCATCATGTATCGAATAACTCATATAATCTTGTAGATGTTCCCTTGGATCAGTTCTTTCACGTTGTTGCCGACGATTGACTTCGTGGACACCCGTTTAAACTACAAACTCGATACATACCTCAGAAAAAGTGCTAGATATAGTTTTGCATGCCGACCCATTCGATTATGAAAGTCTACCACATAATGTCGTAACCGTTTCATCGCTGTCGTCCTTCAAACGTTTGCTCCATGCATCGGATGCATTACCAGAACTCTGACATTGCTGCTGCTGCCGGTGTCTGTCTTTCAGACGAAGAGATTCTAACGCGAAGCCAATTCTAACCGGCTTGCTTCTGTACGGGAAACATTGTCATTACGGTTATATGAAGCGCCCGAACGGAGGCACCATCGTACATGAACGCGATTAAAACATTTGAACTGGGGTTCACCTAGACTTGAACTGTGGTACAATAAAATACTGTTAACTGTAAGATAATATCAAATTAGCAGCTGAGTACGGTTATGAGAAGGGAGAATATATAGCCCCACACGATGAGATGGCATTAATCGGTCAAAACACAAAAAATTCGCTTATTGTTCAGCTCACTGAGGAAAGTTTTAAGTTCTGCCTGGAGAGATCTGGAGCTAAAAAATGGAGAAGCTCACGGTCAGAATAATCTGAAGGGCGGGTACGAGAAGCCAAAGATTAGTACTTGGTCAGTTTTCGCTATTAATATCATTACATTAACTCTCAAAACCATCTAAACCGTTTGGGCCTAACAATACGTAGGTGTTTGACGGCAAATGAATGTGAAAATAAGCCGGCTGGGTTGAGGAGGGATTAGAACGTGCAACTTCTCCGCTGTGTCCGCAAACAGACGCTCTATCGACCAAGCTACCTGGCTGTCCTTTGAGCATAAGCAAAAACTACTGTGCTCGACATTCCTCCAACTTTTGCTGCGACGTTTCCCTGGCTTATTTTTGTACTTTACAATCCATAAATGTTCAATATTATGTCAATTATTGTGTGGTGGATGACTCGTCTTTCGCTAAGGCCTGACTATTTGGCTGTTATTTATATATTACACATTTCACACATATTCAATAATTACGATAGCTATTGCATTTCGTCAACAAAACACATATAGTTGGCACATAATTTAGGTAGTGGTTAAGGCTGAAAATAACTATGCTTTTGGGTTTCAAAGAGCACCATTAGACGACTCCCCGATACCAGCTTTACCACGGGCAAATTGTTTTTCGTTGGGACTAGCGATACTTACATGAGGTGTTATGAACAGCCGGATAAACCGTTGCGCTAGAACGGGATGCCAGCTCACGAAATTCCGCTCGCTCGATTGTCATGCAGATGCTGTCGCATAAGCTATTATGTTCCGTCTTAACGAAAGGTATAAATATTCCGATTTGACTAATTACTAAAAAACTGCGACTTTCAGCATATTAAATGCATGCATTGCATCATTAATCCCGAGCATATGTGTAATAGACTTGAGTTACTTACTTTTAACAGCCCTTTCTGGGTCTCCAGACGGCTTCGCTTCACTATTAATTGTTGACATTACTTTTCAATCATTATGAGCTCAATAAAAAATAAAAATCCATTTTCAGTAGCTAGATAAAATGGCTAATAAGGTAGCTAACCTAAGATTTTAATAAGCAACACAAGACATATATCTTCGGAATTTTTTCTAATTTATAGTAAACGGTAATACACCATAATTACACAAACAATTCTCACATTGGTAAAAACAGAACATGTCTCGGTATTTCGCTGTTTTATAATTGATAAATTCGTAAACAAGAATCATAAGTTCCACCTGTTTTAAAATATTATATTTAACATTGTCCTATTTCCGGAAAAACGGTTCTTTAGACCAATCACGTTTAAATTGGGTGCCCCTGGCTAGCGACAATTTAATGTAACAGTCCCAAAGAAACAAGTACTACAGCGTGACACATAATGCGTGAGTCTACTTTCGATGTGTGCGCTTGGGTTGTGCTTTTGTCAAGTCAGTTCAGGGTCGTAAAATTGATGTTTGTACGCGAAAAAAATTTTCTCCATTTATACAAACAAATATTTCTGATATAACAACATGTAGGTGCTGTTCGCGGTCACCACTTTGCAATTTAGCATCACATTTTTCTGACCATGTACACTGGAAAACGCGATTGGTAATAGGATTTCTGCGTATGATATAAACCATAATTCTATACTGGCAAATGGCGATGAAAAATTAGGCAATGTTGTGGTTCTGAAAAAGTTTCAACAATTTCGCTGCCCCTGGCGGCGTTTAGGATCTCCGTGTTAAACAGTGTTATACAATACACGTCGTATGTAACAATTGCATCAATATGTTTTCAAAACTTTATTGTAACCAGTACGTCTTAAAATGTCCTAAGGAACCTAACCCCCAGAAGCGCCGCATTCTCCCGCCGTCGTGTGCGAAAATTTTTTAGAAATTTCATCAAAAATTGGCCAAAACTGGGACAAAATTGGGTCCTTGGAGGAACAGCGGGGAAAAGAGGCCACCAGCCCTTTTCAGCACCCCTCGAGAACCTCCCTTCGTCCGCCTCCCTGGCGAACTCTACCCTCTGAAATGACCTTCGCCCGGCGACCTCAACCCCTGAAATTACCTGACTCCTCTCCCCCCACCCAGCCTCCACCGATCCCTGGTACCCCAACTAAGACGTCGTAGCGTCAGCATACACATACAGGATGCAAGACGAGACATGAAAATGCAGGATCATTAAATGTAATAGTAAAAATATGAAACATTGACCAATCTATTAAAATATTAGTAATGAATTGTGTTCTTACGGTCTGTAAAACGATTTATATACCTGCTAACCATTTATAAATATTTGTTTTAATTGACTGGTTCTTATTTAGTTCCAGGAATTCAATCCCCATATTATTAATAAACTTTCAAAAATTATTAACATTTAGGGATTTTAATGACAGATAATACTGCTATGGTATTGGAAAATTTTGGAACTTACTTTCAGTATTTTGACAGCAATTCTGCAGGAACAATTAAAAAAATTTCTAGCTTTTCAATGTGTAAATCCTGAATTTATTCGAACTTTTTTTGTATCATTCAATAATTAATATCACATAAAAAAACTACATTAGGAAATGTGAAAAATTCGGACATAGTTATCAATAATTAAACTTGTACTGTAAAGGACTATATTTCTCAGACATTGTCTAACCATTAATTAATTTCATTTTATTTCGTTTGATATTTCGCTTTTAAATATTTTCCAATTTTTTTCAGTTTTGCTATGTCTAAATTTATTTTTGTTCACTAGCACATTCTGT
>JASANE010007331.1:0-26117 GCA_030248225.1 Trileptium ribeirensis | reverse complement strand
TTGTATGTAACGGTCATGCTGTCATCTAAAAACTGCTGCTATCCGTTTGCATAGCGCCTGTTTGTTAGTTATTTCGACTTTCTGGTTGTTTTGAAAAGCGTGTACACAGGATAGGTACATGTCCTTGTGAACGGACAGTTCAATTAACACGAAATTAAGCCGGTGTCATGATTTTAAATATGTCTGCAGGTTTGTGTTTGCATGTCGCGTAAAACTGCTGCTATCCGTTAGCACAGCACCTGTTGTTAGTTATTTCGAATTTCTGGTTGTTTTGAAAAGCGTGCACACCGGATAGGTACATTTCCTTGTTGAACGGACAGTTCAATTAACACGAAATTAACCCGCTGTCATAAACTTGATATAAACTGCAGGTTTGTGTTTGCATGCCGCGTAAGAACTGCTGCTATCCGTTTGCTCAGCACCTGTGGGTAGTTATTTCGAGTTTCTGGTCGTTTTGTTGAAAAGCGTCTACACGGTAGAGTCATTTTCCATGTGAACGGACAGTTCAATTAACTCGGAATTAACCCGCTGTCATAAACTTTATATTACTGCAGGTTTGTTTTTGCATGTCGCGTAACAACTGCTGCTATCCGTTTGCACAGCACCTGTTGTTAGTTATTTCGACTTTTTGGTTGTTTTGAAAAGCGTATACTCCGTATAGGTACATTTCTTTGTGAACGGGCAGTTCAATTAACACGAAATATATCGCTGTCATGAATTTGATATTACTGCAGGTTTGTGTTTGCATGTCGCGTAAAAACTGCTGCTATCCGTTTGCATAGCACCTGTTGTTAGTTATTTCGACTTTCTGGTTGTTTTGAAAAGCGTGCAGACCGGATACGTACATTTCCTTGTGAACGGATAGCAGCAGTTTTACGCGTCATGCAAACACAAACCTGCAGTAATATCAAGTTTATGACACCGGCTTAATTTCGTGTTAATTGAACTGTCCGTTCAGCAAGGACATGTACCTATCCTGTGTACACGCTTTTCAAAACAAGGCCGGGAGAGTCGAAATAACTAACAACAGGTGCTATGCAATAGTGCAAACCTGCAGTTTATATAAGTTTATGACAGCGGGTTAATTTCGTGTTAATTGGAAGTTTGCGTACTCACCCCCCCCTGGGCCTGCCCGGTGTGCACGTTTTTCAGAAACAACCAGGAGGTGCGGAGTGAGCTGACAACAGGTGCTGTGCTGAACAGATAGCAGCGGTTTTGACGCAACATGCGAACGCAAAGCCGCGCTTTTTATCGAGTTTTCTGGCACCGGGTTAATTTCGTGTTACCTGAAAACTGTCCTTTCACAAGGAAAAATGTACCTATCCTTTGTACACGCTTTTCAAAACAACCAGAAAGTCGAAATAAGTAACAACAGGTGCTACTGCAAACGGATAGCAGCAGTTGTTACGCGACATGCCAAACACGAACCTGCAATTTATATCAAGTTTATGACAGCGGGTTAATTCTCGTGTTAATTGAACTGTCCGTTCACAAGGAAATGTACCCTAACCTGTGTACACGCTTTTCAAAACAACCAGAAAGTCGAAATAACTAACAAAATTGCTATGCAAACGGATAGCAGCAGTTGTTTACGCGACATGCAAACACAAACCTGCAGTTTATATCAAGTTTATGACAGCGGGTTAATTTCGTGTTAATTGAACTGTCCGTTCACAAGGAAATGTACCTATCAGGTGTACACGCTTTTCAAAACAACCAGAAAGTCGAAATAACTAACAACAGGTGCTGTGCAAACGGATAGCAGCAGTTTTTACGCGACATGCAAACACAAACCTGCAGTAATATCAAGTTCATGACAGCGGTATATTTCGTGTTAATTGAACTGTCCGTTCATATGGAAATGTACTTATCCGGTGTAGACGCTTTTCAACACGACCAGAAAGTCGAAATAAATAAACAGGTGCTGTGAAAACAGATAGCAGCAGTTGTTACGCGTCATGCAAACACAAAACTGCAGTAATATCAAGTTTATGACAGCGGCTTAATTTCGTGTTGATTGAACTGTCCGTTCACAAAGAAATGTACCTATACGGTGTACGCGCTTTTCAAAACAACCAAAAAGTCGAAATAACTAACAACAGGTGCTATGCAAACGGATAGCAGCAGTTGTTACGCGACATGCAAACACAAACCTGCAGTAATATCAAGTTTATGACAGCGGGTTAATTTCGTGTTAATTGAACTGTCCGTTCGCAAGAAAATGTACCTATCCGTTGTACACGCTTTTCAAAACAACCAGAAAGTCGAAATAACTAACAACAGGTGCTGTGCAAACGGATAGCAGCAGTTGTTACACGACATGCAAACACAAAACTGCAGTAATATCAAGTTTATGACAGCGGGTTAATTTCGTCTTAATTGAACTGTCCGTTCACAAAGAAATGTACCTATACGGTGTACACGCTTTTCAAAACAACCAGAAAGTCGAAATAAATAAACAGGTGCTGTGAAAACAGATAGCAGCAGTTGTTACGCGACATGCAAAAACAAACCTGCAGTAATATAAAGTTTATGACAGCGGGTTAATTTCGAGTTAATTGAACTGTCCGTTCACATGGAAATGTACTTATCCGGTGTAGACGCTTTTCAAAACGACCAGAAACTCGAAATAACTAACAACAGGTGCTGTGCAAACGGATAGCAGCATTTCTTACGCGGCATGGAAACACAATCCTGCAGTAATATCAAGTTTACGACAGCGGGTTAATTTCGTGTTAATTGAACTGTCCATTCGTAAGGAAATGTACCTATCCGGTGTACGCGCTTTTCAAAACAACCACAAAGTCGAAATAACTAAGAACAGGTGCTGTGAAAACAGACAGCAGCAGTTGCTACGCGACATGCAAACACAAAACTGCAGTAATATCAAGTTTATGACAGCGGCTTAATTTCGTGTTAATTGAACTGTCCGTTCACAAGCAAATGTACCTATCCGGTCTGCACGCTTTTCAAAACAACCAGAAAGTCGAAATAACTAACAACAGGTGCTGTGCAAACGGATAGCAGCAGTTTTTACGCGACATGCAAACACAAACCTGCGGTAATATCAAGTTCATGACAGCGGTATATTTCGTGTTAATTGAACTGTCCGTTCACAAAGAAATAAATGTACCTATACGGAGTACACGCTTTTCAAAACAACCAAAAAGTCGAAATAACTAACAACAGGTGCTGTGCAAACGGATAGCAGCAGTTGTTACGCGACATGCAAAAACAAACCTGCAGTAATATAAAGTTTATGACAGCGGGTTAATTTCGAGTTAATTGAACTGTCCGTTCACATGGAAATGTACTTATCCGGTGTAGACGCTTTTCAAAACGACCAGAAACTCGAAATAACTAACAACAGGTGCTGTGCAAACGGATAGCAGCAGTTCTTACGCGGCATGCAAACACAAACCTGCAGTAATATCAAGTTTATGACAGCGGCTTAATTTCGTGTTAATTGAACTGTCCGTTCACAAGGAAATGTACCTATCCGGTGTGCACGCTTTTCAAAACAACCAGAAAGTCGAAATAACTAACAACAGGTGCTGTGCTAACGGATAGCAGCAGTTTTACGCGACATGCAAACACAAACCTGCAGTAATATCAAGTTTATGACAGCGGCTTAATTTCGTGTTAATTGAACTGTCCGTTCACAAGGACATGTACCTATCCTGTGTACACGCTTTTCAAAACAACCAGAAAGTCGAAATAACTAACAACAGGTGCTATGCAAACGGATAGCAGCAGTTTTTACGCGACATGCAAACACAAACCTGCAGTTTATATCAAGTTTATGACAGCGGGTTAATTTCGTGTTAATTGAACTGTCCGTTCACAAGGAAATGTACCTATCCGGTGTGCACGCTTTTCAAAACAACCAGAAAGTCGAAATAACTAACAACAGGTGCTGTGCTAACGGATAGCAGCAGTTTTACGCGACATGCAAACACAAACCTGCAGTAATATCAAGTTTATGACAGCGGGTTAATTTCGTTTTAATTGAACTGTCCGTTCACAAAGAAATGTACCTATACGGTGTACACGCTTTTCAAAACAACCAAAAAGTCGAAATAACTAACAACAGGTGCTATGCAAACGGATAGCAGCAGTTGTTACGCGACATGCAAACACAAACCTGCAGTAATATCAAGTTTATGACAGCGGGTTAATTTCGTGTTAATTGAACTGTCCGTTCACAAGGAAATGTACCTATAAGGTGTACACGCTTTTCAAAACAACCAGAAAGTCGAAATAACTAACAACAGGTGCTGTGCAAACGGATAGCAGCAGTTGTTACGCGACATGCAAACACAAACCTGCGGTAATATCAAGTTTATGACAGCGGGTTAATTTCGTCTTAATTGAACTGTCCGTTCACAAAGAAATGTACCTATACGGTGTACACGCTTTTCAAAACAACCAAAAAGTCGAAATAACTAACAACAGGTGCTATGCAAACGGATAGCAGCAGTTGTTACGCGACATGCAAACACAAACCTGCAGTAATATCAAGTTTATGACAGCGGGTTAATTTCGTGTTAATTGAACTGTCCGTTCACAAGGAAATGTACCTATAAGGTGTACACGCTTTTCAAAACAACCAGAAAGTCGAAATAACTAACAACAGGTGCTGTGCAAACGGATAGCAGCAGTTGTTACGCGACATGCAAACACAAACCTGCGGTAATATCAAGTTTATGACAGCGGGTTAATTTCGTCTTAATTGAACTGTCCGTTCACAAAGAAATGTACCTATACGGTGTACACGCTTTTCAAAACAACCAAAAAGTCGAAATAACTAACAACAGGTGCTATGCAAACGGATAGCAGCAGTTGTTACGCGACATGCAAACACAAACCTGCAGTAATATCAAGTTCATGACAGCGGTATATTTCGTGTTAATTGAACTGCCCGTTCACAAAGAAATGTACCTATACGGAGTATACGCTTTTCAAAACAACCAGAAAGTCGAAATAAATAAACAGGTGCTGTGAAAACAGATAGCAGCAGTTGTTACGCGTCATGCAAACACAAAACTGCAGTAATATCAAGTTTATGACAGCGGCTTAATTTCGTGTTAATTGAACTGTCCGTTCACAAGCAAATGTACCTATCCGGTCTGCACGCTTTTCAAAACAACCAGAAAGTCGAAATAACTAACAACAGATGCTGTGCAAACGGATAGCAGCAGTTTTTACGCGACATGCAAACACAAACCTGCGGTAATATCAAGTTCATGACAGCGGTATATTTCGTGTTAATTGAACTGCCCGTTCACAAAGAAATGTACCTATACGGAGTATACGCTTTTCAAAACAACCAGAAAGTCGAAATAAATAAACAGGTGCTGTGAAAACAGATAGCAGCAGTTGTTACGCGTCATGCAAACACAAACCTGCAGTAATATCAAGTTTATGACACCGGCTTAATTTCGTGTTAATTGAACTGTCCGTTCACAAAGAAATGTACCTATACGGTGTACACGCTTTTCAAAACAACCAAAAAGTCGAAATAACTAACAACAGGTGCGCTGCAAACGGATAGCAGCAAATCTTACGCGGCAAAACAAAATGGGGTTGTGTTGATGTGTTGGAAATGTATGGTGTGTTTAAACCAAAAAGTCGAAATAACTAACAACAGGTGCTGTGCAAACGGATAGCAGCAAATGTTACGCAACATGCAAAAACAAACCTGCAGTAATATAAAGTTTATGACAGCGGCTTAATTTCGTGTTAATTGAACTGTCCGTTCACAAGGAAATGTACTTATCCGGTGTACACGCTTTTTCAAAACGACCAGAAAGTCGAAATAACTAACAACAGGTGCTGTGCAAACGGATAGCAGCAGTTGTTACGCGACATGCAAACACATACCTGCAGTAATATCAAGTTTATGACAGAGGTTTAATTTCGTGTTAATTGAACTGTCCGTTCACAAGGAAATTTACCTATCCGGTGTACACGCTTTTCAAAAAGACCAGAAAGTCAAAATTACTAACAACAGGTGCCATGCAAACGGATAGCAGCAGTTCTTACGCGGCATGCAAACACAAACCTGCAGTAATATCAAGTTTATGACAGCGGGTTAATTTCGTGTTAATTGAACTGTCCGTTCACAAGGAAATGTACCTATCCGGTGTACACGCTTTTCAAAACAACCAGAAAGTAGAAATAACTAACAACAGGTGCTGTGCAAACGGATAGCAGCAATTGTTACGCAACATGCAAACACAAACCTGCAGTAATATCAAGCTTATGACAGCGGGTTAATTTCGTGTTAATTGAACAGTCCGTTCGCAAGGAGATGTACCTATAAGGTGTACACGCTTTTCAAAACAACCAGAAAGTCGAAATAACTAACAACAGGTGCTGTGCAAACGGATAGCAGCAGTCGTTACGCGACATGCAAACACAAACCTGCAGTAATATCAAGTTTATGACAGCGGGTTAATTTCGTGTTAATTGAACTGTCCGTTCACAAGGAAATGTACCTATCCGGTGTACACGGTTTTCAAAACAACCAGAAAGTCGAAACAACTAACAACAAGTGCTGTGCAAACGGATAGCAGCAGTTGTTACGCGACATGCAAACACAAACCTGCAGTAATATCAAGTTTATGACAGCGGGTTAAATTCGTCTTAATTGACCACAACGTTTGTTAACATTTTTATATTTTACAGATCAAGTCGTGTTGTGTGTGAAAAGCCGAGCAACTGATTTGTCATTACATGATTGGGTTAAGTCCAAGAAAGTTGGATTTCGCTCAGAGCATACGATTTGCTGAGCTAAGCTCTCAACGACAACCCGCCAAGGTTACAACACACACGTCTCTTCACTCTAATTCATTGTTTTCTTGTCTCAATTATGATTGAGAAATTATTGCAGGAGTGAAATAGTGCTTTAACTATTTATTAACTGTATGGATTAGCGAGGCAATTGTCTCTGTTGAGTCAATACGCTTTCATTTCGGATACAAATACTATTTTCTTTCCTATACTTTGGCTTAGTAGGCATGCAGTACAAGACCCGAATTTGTAATATTTCTTGTTGCACGAATGTTAAAAAAACTAACCCGATTAAGGCGAGTCAAACCAATCTCCACACCAAATTATATATCTAGACAAATAAGTCTGGCCAATGTTTTTGGACAAAATTAGAGTTGTAACTCGTACATATTAATTGGGTCATGGAGGCATGGTGGCGTTTTTATCTAGGCTGAATATCCAAGCTTGCGTGAGCTTTGAAAATTCAATTCCAATTATTCTACGCAATTCTAATAGGACACAGTAAAATTCCGGCTGATTTTATCTTGCGAAAACAAATTATTTATTAGGTTCTTGGTAGCCGCAACAGACGTACAAAAAATGCTTACACTTGCATATCCGCAGATTTACATGAAAAAATAGTTAAGCAGCAATTATGTCCAGTTGTTGAACCGATTTATTGTACATATACCAGAGGTATGTAATACAGTTACATAATATGTAACAATGCATTTGAACCTACGGAGTGCTTGATTAAGTGCTTTAACTGTTCTCATTGCGTCCTGTCCGATCTGTTTCGAATACAACCCAATTGTGGTCAAATTGCATCCGATCTGATCGGATATGACCAAATTCTATGCGTACCATTTACTCTGAACTTGTTTGTGGATTGTTTATGGATTCGATCACATCACCTCGTTATATTTGCAAAATTGTACATGCTCATTCGGATTTGATCGGATGCAATGTGAATACGCCTTATAATTTTGCAATGATTTCTTATGGGTTTTATTCCTTTATATAACAAGGCATATTACCATAAATTATACTAATTTGTAATATTAGCAAGCAGCGCTATTATTACACAGTATATATATTAAAATATATTTTTGTCTTGTAAAATATTAATAAAAAAACTAACCTTTCAAGCACACACAAGCTTATTATAAAATATTTTGCTATACTTTGACGCTTATATATATAATTAATGATGTCCAGACGAATACCACCTTCGTTTTTATAATATTATGCGTCCTCAATTACGCTTTCCATAAAGCAATTACCGCCGCTGGAATTATATATGCCTATTATATATATAGCTGCCTTTTGATTTCAAATAATCTTGAGACAATGTTCTTTATTTTTTGGTAACATTTTGCTACGTACGATACTTCCAACGAAAGCGAAACCACTTTTTAGGTAACAATTTAATAACTAACTGATAGCCATAATCAATTAATCACAAAATAAATATAACCAGAAACGGTTGCATGAGGTCGTGATTTGCTGCTGAGTCATAGGTTGCACGACACATGCACGCAGTAACGGGCGTTGCAAGAGGGGTCGGGTGGACCGCCCCACCATCCCTGCTTTTACTGACAAATATGAATAATTAACTAATGGGGTTATAATAAAATGAATGTAAACCACCGACTAACACAAGTTTTTGGCGGGCTCTCCACATTTGAGCTAGCGACGCCCATGCGGCATACATACACGATTATACGCGCGATAGTTGAGATTTTTCTCTCCGACATCACGTTACTTCTGGTACTATTTAGGGCTAGTTGTTAATATAATTGTGTTTTCTGACTGTTGGCATTTTCACATGTTATTAAACAGATATAAATATTAGCTCTTTATTTTGTATATAACTGTGACTGAACTAATTTAGGGGCTTTTAGAACTATTGAGTTATCCGGTGGGCTGCGTATCTAGGTTGTTGTAGCGTGTAATGGGTGCGTCCCAGGGACCATCAGTCAGTACATTTTTAACAGAGTGTCCAATACCGTGCACAAGATATATACTTTTGAATTCAGAGGCTAGTCTTATGGTCAAATTGCACAAATCGCTAAAAACACACTCTTGGCAAGTATAGATGTTTATCATGGATTTTGATCACGGGGTTTGTCACAGCCATCCGGCCGTGGCAACGATTATACCTTTTGTCAGTCGGTGCAGCAACAGTTGTTTAGGTTCTAGTGCCCTACTAAAATGTTATTATAACAGAATATATAAAAAAATTTTGACCGCTATTTTCTGCTTAAAGCGTTTGAACCGTGCTTTCTTATGTATTTGAATACACGGCTGTCTACAATACAATGTTATATCGCTTTAGATCAATTTGTTACTTCGAGTAGGCAAAATAAATGCTCAACTAAGAGTAAGTTTTTGGTTCGTTTCAGCTATTTAACTCTAAATCCTATATTGTCATCAGAGCGTATACAAAGGATCTATGCTCTAGTGCAATTTTTTTCGTATTGGTCGACTGAACATAAAAATGGAATGATTTTAGAGGTTTTGGAGTTTCTGGTGCGATAAGTAATTCAACAAGATGCGATAAATTATGAAACAGCCAAAAATATAATATATAAATTTGATTTGACACATTCGAATTTTTAGTCAAATTTCGAACTGAAGATCTTATCAAATTTTGATCAATATTTGATCGAAATTGGACTTTAAATTGCACAATTGTGATATATGCCAAATGGCCATGCTTCAAAATTTGAGCTCAAATTGTTAGCTAATATTTTTTAATCCCTTCACACCGATGGCCGAAGCAATACGCTAGAAAAGCTTGATTAGTGTTCACACGTTCAAATTCGTCAATAATGCAAAAAATTGACAAGATGCACTTATTTATATCTAAGCGCTGTATTATCATCTATTCAATAACATAAAGAATCAATGCTCTGAAACAACTTTTTGTAAAAAATTAAGTTCTCCAAATACAATATCAACTGACAATTATGGAGATGTAAAAATAATGGATTACGTATAACATATAAAAACACTTCACATTTGAAACCTCAAACCACGCCTTATGAAAATTTGATGCTATGGCAAATCTTTCATTATTGTGTGTAGTCATGCTAATATCAAATCTAAGATTTCTGGCTCCATTATAAATATAAATCCCTGGCCGCGTTTGAAACAACATCTAACCAAAAGAAAAGTGTAATTTTAGGATTAAAATTGTAAGTCTTAAAACCTTTTTTAGAAATCAGAGATAAAAGTTTGATATTTCAAGCTCATAAGTTTGGTTTGACAAAATGAACGCAGCAATTCACAGTATATATTATATACCATAGTTTATATTATCGAATCTTGGAAGGTTGAATATTAAAAAAAATTGTTTTAGGATGAGCTTGATAGGTTGAAACTTTAAATTTTAAAACCTGCGCTGTACTAAATTTCTCATTAAACATAATCTATACTAAATTTTGATCAATTTTGTATATCACTGCATAAATAACTAAATCTAAATGATGAAGACACAGTGTTTTGCCTTTATTAGCAGTAAATTGAATAAGGCCAAACAACGTTTCATTTAAACCTCCTGCTGTCAAATAAGTTTTCAATTTTTATGTATTTATAGCAAATAAACATTCGAAGTGTTGTGGACAAACAATTTGGACCAGACACAACTATAGACCAGACCTTTCTATGTTGCCAGACACTATATTCTTTGCTACACTAATAGCACAAGTTACGTGCTATGAAAGGTAAATTATGTTTATTTTGAATTTATTTTATTTGTTTAGCAATGCAATCGTCAAAAAAATTTTTTGCTGAAGTTTTGTTTGAAAACTGGGTAGTTTGCTGGGACCGCTGGATTTAGTGTCATTGTTAAATAATAGTAATCATGCCGGTACAAAGGGTAGTAATGCGTAAGAACATCAAACACAACTGGTCGTAAACTCGCTTAAAACACAAACGACCGTAGTTGCTTGACTCAAATAAAACCGTTCATTGTAAAGATACTGATGATAAAACCTGCAATTGACCTGATTAGAACCTGGAAATCTTACATCTTATTTCCAAATCAAATCTGAAACCGGATGAAGCCAACCGCATTCGCCTGCTATAAAAGCGCACAATGCAGTTGTGAGCTGAACAAACACAAATATTAAAAAACCATTAATGATATCAGCAAAATATACACGAATTTTGGTTAAAATAGTTTCTTTATTCTATCTGTTCCATAGTTTCGACCATATCGGGAATATGGTCATGATATACTCACAGGATAAAGAAACACGGACTACTTTGCTATATTAGTCATTTGCCACTCAGATATAACTAGATATGCCTGCGGGTGCAATATCCCATGCTACCTATGCTATAGACGACCTGTGCTTCAAATTTTTATCACATTGACCTAGCGATAACTATGCTGTAGACGAAAACAAAAAACATTCGACTTGATTTTGACCTAAAATTAGCCCTTGCTTATGAAAAACTAGAAAGAGATAAATCATCTTTTCACTATGTGCCGAGCCATTTAGTAAACGCAAGAGTGCATTAGGGAAGAGTATGACACTTCCCTGCACTCACATATAAACCCATGTTTTATGAAGCGGGCGTTTTTGACCTGACCCCCAATTTCTGGGGAGGATTCGGTTTATCAGCAGCTGCTTATGAACCGACCCCCCCCCCAGAAATTGGAAGGGTCCGACCGACCTCCCCCAAAGAAACTGGGGGGGGGGTAAGGCCGAAAACGCCCGCATCATCAAACACGGGCTAATACGTGAGTGCAGGGAAGTGTCATACTCTTCCCTAATGCACTCTTGGTAAAAGTAATTAGTAGTAAAATGATTACTGATTTACACCTATATGTTCCTAGCTTATAGCCATTGATATAATATAACTATGCATTAGTGCAGTAACCAAGAAACAAGGTACCTAGTCTATGTTACGACAAGATAATCTAATGAAAACCAAATTTTAATGTTTTTGTAGTGTGGAAGATTTTTGAAAACGTTATAGATCTCATGTAATAGACAGCGCAGATTCCAGCATATATAATATATATACAAAATCTTGTAGATGTCTACGAAGCATTGGGGCAAAAATTTAAACGCCCGAATATGCCGGACAAATTAATGGTTGTTATTAATACCAAGGATGCAATATTAAAAAATTTGTAGAATAGTATCACGCTTGGTCATACTCATGTACGTTGCCTTATCCGATGACGCGGTAGTTCTTCGGATTACCCACCACCTCCCCCAACGGGCCTTGGGGGTACACGATACCCCAAATAACCTTTTTTAGTACCGAACTTAAAATACTTGGGGGGGGGGGGAAATCCGAAAAACGACCGTATTTTCAGGTAACGCAAACTACATGAGTATGAGCAAGCGTGTTCCGCTTCTACAATTTTTTTAATAATGCACCCTTGGTATTAGTATGGTAAGAACCAAAGCCACCTGTGAATGTACTCCTGCTCGGATCTGATTATATATTTATTGGTGTGAATGACTGCTCTTACCGCTCCCTCCCCAAAGAACCTTAAAGGGAGAGGGTAAACCTAAAAACGACCACATCATAATATAACGTAAAGAACATGACTGTGACCGAGCGGCGTGCTCTTCTACAAAATTTTCCTGAAGTATTGTTCTGGTTAAACCCAAGGGTGATAATTGAAGTAAGAAATGGGGAAGCGCTAGCTTCGGAATCGAAGATTTCTCACTAGACCTCACTATGATGAAAAAGATGGGCGTCCGTTTGTTTTTTCTGTAAATAGGACTTCGTTATCTCAACGATATGGACATGTGAGGGCTCATATAAAAGCTACAATACTCTAGATGTGCCAATGGGAGGTTTTATTCCGATTCTACATACCCACGTCCCACCACAGGGGGTCAAGGGAGAGTTCCCAGGGGTACATGGCTAAAATGGACCATTTTGGGTCATTTTTGTTCATAACTCGAGAATGTTTGAGCCGATTTGAATCATTTTGATATCGAAATATGTGTGCTAGGAAGCTTTATTTATTATATAAATTATTCTGGTCGGGTTCCTAAGGGGCATGGGGTCTTTAGCAAATGGGCAAATTTCGAAAATTTTGGTCAAACTTTGTCGAGGTGTAGCTATGTAACCACTGAAGTGATTGGAACAAAATTTGGTGTGTGCATAGAGCTGGTACGGGGCTACCCGAGTGCATAGACTTGATTTATGACCCATGGGTCAATTAGTATTTGAGGCCAAAGTTTAGCCGTCGCCACATATAGTCATCCGTGACATTACCGTATATTAATAAATTTGTGGCTGAAAATAAGTTTATATGGGTTTTCGTGGGTGCTGATTTCAAATCGTCACTGTATTTATGTATGTCTGCGTGTAGAGGTAATTATATCAATTGGTAAGTCAAGGCGAGTGGTATGAAAGGGACTAGTGTCATGCGGTCTGTAGCAAATTCTGCTTATGTTTTCTGTGCTACTGTGCTTTTGTTATGACTTATATATACATAGATTGCATAGATATGTTGTTCACAATTCGTAAGCAGTTCTGAGGTAGAATTACCCTTCGTAGTGTGCGTATTAAATATCTGATTATCAGTTTTGCTGCGTCTATGCCTTATTGAGCAGCAGATTAATAAATATTTTTTGGTGAGTTACATCTTTGTTTCGTAACAGGAATATATTTTTAATGAGCTGTTTCGCTGTATGTTAACGTTACATTTTCTAATTTCTCCGAATTCATACACTTGACATGTCGCCAAGATTCTAGTGTAATAATCTATATTTTCTACAAAGAAACTTTGATGGAACCTAATATGAAAAGAAAATGGAGCAGCTGAGTACGCCGATTGTAGATGACCCAACCCACAACTTAGACTTAGAAATAACTTATGTGTTGTATAAGTACAGGAGACTTAAAGATAAATCTTTTAGATTGGTCAAAGTGTATGGAGAACCTTTACTTCCAGCAATCTTTGTTATTTTGGCTAGCTTTTGCGGTTTGCTCGAAAATGTTTTCTCCTTTAGCATGCCTAAAACAGTTTTGTTTCGAGAAATCTCAAATATATTGGCGGAGCCATAATTTAAAACGAACTATTATGCTGATAAGTATTTACTGAAAATCATGAATCATCGAAACCAGAACGAATGTTAATACTCTAGATTTTTTGTTCAGAAAGAATCGTCTTAAAAACAAGGCCATAAAAATTGCATTAACTTTTAAGCAAAAATATAAACGCCTGCAAAATTAAAGTTACTAGTTTTGCCCAACTGAAAGAATAATGCGTAAGTGAACTTAAGGTGACGCCATAAATTAGAACCTGTGTTTGAACAGAATTTCGGCGTGTTCAATTTGCAAAAATTCGGTTCCCTAATGCCTAATCATCTAAATTTGGATTATTCAGTGTTCGCGAAGAAATTTAATGCAAAATTGACGTCACAATCAAATTGATCCTATAGGGAAGCTCTCGCTGTTCGCGAACAAAACTGCTTTAATTCAAATGCGACAAATTTTAAGTTTCTGTAATTGTATTTGCATTTTCGGTAACACAAAATGGTTCGATTTATTCGCGAGAGCTGTGTTCGCGAACGGTTTTACACCGAACTTCAATTGACCAAAGCGCGTTCCGTAACAATTTTTATGCTATATTACAAAATAGAATGGTTGGTGGGGTCACAAAGTTTAGTCGCGCATAAGCAAACCCTTCGGGGCTTCCAGGACGTAACGCAGGCGAAAACAGGGTTTGGTTAAAATTTTCACACACAAATTGAGTTCATTTAAAGCAACCCTGACAAGGTTTGCAACGGAGATCGAATTATGGGAAAGGGAGAGGGCTACGCGGGTCCTACCTACAAAATAGATTAAGCTCTCACTGAGTTTATTTCCTACATTAGACGTGGATCTGTACAATTTTAAAACTGCTGAATATACCTTTATATTTTACGACACGACTTAGCAACTTAGCAAAGGCGGCGGGGCGTGGTTGCACTAAAGCTTGCTTGTCCTTCTCAAATATGGGTCAGAAGTGAAACTTACATTGTGTGTGAAAGGCGCGGTTAACCTGTGCGCCTCTTTTCCTCTGGCACATTCAGTATCCCCATATATTATAATGCTGTTTGTATGTAAGACAAAACATTCTGCTTCTGTTTGGAATACTTCAGTTTTTATCTTTGTTTTTTCTCATTAATCAACCAAATGTCATATGGATCTGGTCCAGTGCATGAAATAGCTTAACATTTTGTACGTCAGTAAAGTTACAACTCATTACCATGTGAAATGTGAAACATTATAAAGGACAAAAGTAAATTTAATAAAAATTCAGATATATAAATCTAAGCATAATTTAATTTAGAGGAATGGCCTAAGATAAAATGTGTTTTATCGATTCCTAAGAGAGCCTTTCGAGGTAAGAAAGTTTTAGGATTTTGAAATCAAAATCGAATTGTCCGTCATCTGGACCGGTTTGTCAAAAGGAACAATTCGGTCCATTTTATTTTATCCTTGCCCTTGATATATAAACCTACCAGATAAGCATTGAACAGTTTTATACTTTAGTAGACAATTTATGTTGAAGAACCATGTAACTGTACCCAAATTTCTTTGTAATGCATTGCCGGTATGGTGAGCGTGAATGATAGACACTACAATGGCATTGTAAGCATTTTATGCATTTGTAAATTTGAAATTTCGTCAGGATGACTGAGCTATCTTAAATGCCGCATGGGTTCGATCTTTGCACGAATGCCTTCGGAACGGATAGAACTGTTTCTTTAAAGCTAACCCAAGAGTTTTGCCTACTGTAACTGTAAGAAACTTAATTAGGACTGTAATTCTTCCACAGCAATGTACGAGTCTTAGCTTTTTACAACGAACTTAAGAACAATTTTGTGTTTGTGTCTTGCAACCACAGCGGTTCTCGTTACGACCGCCATTGCAGGGCACGAGTAGGCCTACGCTCAGAATTAAACACCAAAAAATATCATACTAAATTCTTTCCTAATCACTGTGACAACATTTTAATGTTGTAATAGCCAGTTCGGCTAAGGTGAAAATTTCTATAGGGGAGCCGAGTATCGCTGTCCCCCCGTCGCAATAAAAATTTTCGGTAATACTCCACAGGGGACTTGAGAATGATAATCTTTGTGTCTTCGATGAGCTGAGTCTCAACAATAGGCGGTTCGAACCCTCCCACAGCGAAACGTTCGCCATCACGTTCCACAGTAAAAAAATGTACCCTAGCTTCCCACAGTGATAAAGCAAGCCTGATGGCCTTTACATCAAACAACATGCACCCCAGGCCCTCTGTATGCAGTGAAATCCAGGCGGCGTCACTTATAACAACAGTCACTGTGCCTAGAAACACAAAAGGACTTGTTGGTATATTTGGTTGCTTGTTGTTTTAAACTCGGAATCTCGGGGGTTCGCCGAGTTCTTTCAAACAGGGATCGCAGATTCGGAGTCAGCCTTATAATTGGCAGAATCAACTTAATTCGCTTCCCCAATAATTTCTTAAATATCCGTCTTCAGCTTACAAGAAATCAGTACATATTTGGCAGTATAAAGCAGGTTTTACTGTTTTGAAGTTGAATGTTCCTTATATCAGCCTCATGACAATTCGAATATTTGTTATCTTTGGCTCTTCCATGGGTCTAATCCTCATGTTGAAAATTTTAGCAAAATCGCAAAAATTATTTTTTTATTATTAGGAAAAATGGCAAAAATTTTGAACACGGTGGAATACTTACCTAGCCTCACCCCGCTTCGCCGGGAGCGCCCCAAGCCGAGGCAATCTACCCACTGAACTGACTGATACTGGACACTTATGATGTATCTGTATGGTATGTAAGCTAGGCCGAGCATCTATCTACGCGAGTCTATATGCCCCAAAATAATATCTAATCTATCCTGACACATTTTACGAAAACCGTTTTAACCCACTGACCGCCCATTCACCACACATCATTGATTAGATCCAATAGTACTAATAACTCTATATTTTATGCATACTTGATTTCGTTAGTACATTACAGCAATTTTTGTTTATTTAATTGCGACGATTCATGGGTATACAAACATATATACAAATATATGATTTATATGTACGAATATATATTAATATATTTGTAAACAAATGTATATATATATACAAATATATATATATATATATCAAATGTATATATCTATTTGTGCTTCGATAATTGCTCTTTTAGCGATTTCACTCGCCGCACTCGTGTCGGGCCTAGTAGACGCTAATTATAAGCCAATTGAGGTAAAGAGGTGAAGCGCGGTTGCAAAGACTAACACTGCCAGATGTTAAGCACGGCATGGGCCAGCTTCGCTGGCTGGTATTGACCTAAACCGTGGAGCGAGTTATTATAATACCTCAACATATATTAACTAATATCCTAATAACAATTATTTATAGACAGCTAAAGACGCACACTTTCAACCATAACAATGACACAGTAGTTGTGCCAGACACAGCATCGCTTAGCATTTAGAAGATGGAATTAATTAAAACCACTGCTGTTTCGGCTGCTATATAATGATGATATTTAGGAACCACACCTACCTTTAGAAATCTTACAATCGTAAACTGGATTGACCACAAATATATTAACAAACCAGTCATATTCCCTCCTCTTATTGTTAATGCTTGCTAAATAGCTGAATTATTAATAATTAGATCTCTGTTAGTAAAGCAGCATCATTGAATGATGATAATAATAGCAGTAATTTGTTCAACATGTTACGCAACTCTGATTTGAAAAGATAAACTTGATTATTATTTGGTCACAAGTGTGTTCCGCGCTGGGTAGGTAAAGTTATGTCAGGAAGAATAAAGCAGTATTACTAGCATATACGTAATGCGATTATTTATGGTTTTGGCTACACGTAAAAGTATTAAGTTTAACTAACAATTCAAATTATACCATGGGGTCTCTCCCAAATAAAATGCATTGTACACAATGTTCTTGGTCCTAGTTATAGTCGCAGCACATAAATCGATGATACTTTGACATGTCACTATGTGAGGATCTAGGCATGTCGCTGGGACTAGTGCGTTAATTAATATCGTTTTTGTTAGCTCATTAATTCAAGCCGTACATGCTCATGGCACGAAGACCCAGGTTGATAGTATGCGCTCCGTGGGGACGGAGAGTGGGTAGGCTTTCGACCTGGATTAGCCGGCTGTTGGGAGAGCTCGTCAGGTGGAGAAATGTTCGAAATTTTTTGGGACTTATTTTTCAAAATTTTTAGCAATTTTCCACTGACTTTTGCAAATTTGCCATCAATTTTTGCCTGTTCTTGCTAAAATTTTGCACCCGTATTCGGCCGCAGATGAAGGTTTCGAGCCTCAGGAGATCAAGCTTCGTCTCCGGGACTATTGGAGAAGACCCAAGGAGGTGTGAGGCTCAGGGGGATAATCCCCTTCCCTCCCTATAATCATTTTTTTGTTTAACCCATAAATAATAAATACATTAAGTCCACACAACGACAAATACGTGTTCAGTACAAGCAAACCAGTCATTGCTGAACCTTACACCAAGATGGTTTATTTATTGCGACAATATAGGCATCAGCAGCAGAAACATTTATTCTAAGTTTGGTCAGAAAATTTTTTTCACAACCTATTTTGCAGCGAAATTTGAGACATCGATGAAGTCAACAGCATAAGAGCGCGAGTGTGAACAAATGAGCCGCATAAAAGATCATAAGGGATCAAATTTTAAATTATAATGGAATTACATAGATTTTGGCCTTAAATAGCTAGTTTTGACATTTTATACGCTAAATTAATGCGGCGTTCACGTTATAATGTCCCCGCTGTTTGGAACTTTTGACCCCCTGTAGTCGCGACCCTTCCGTATAGACAGTCAGGGTGACACCCATACTGTATATCAAATGCCGAGGGTGTACGACACACCCTTAGCTACTACATTTTTTCTAGACAGTGTCGCACAGACCCTTAGCTACCGATTTAGCGCGAATTAACTACAACAGACACCGTCTGTAGCTAATGCGGTTTATTAGTCAACTGTCCTGTGGAGTTTTTCCTAAATTCTCCATATTTGTATCTAGCCCATATAAACATTGCTCAAATAATCCCGAACACTGCCAATAAAACTGCCAGAAGACACGGTGTGCCTGACACTGTCGGTAAGCGGTAATACGCGTAACTAGCTACCGTTGAAAAATTTATTAAAAACATGGGGGTGTCTAAGACACCCTGTTGTCAACAGTGTGTCTGACACTGTGTGGGGTACATAGGTTCCAAACGTTGGGGACATTATAACGTGAACGCCGCATAAATGTTACTTGGACATATATATCAACCAGCCTATAAGCATTTGCACTGTGAAAATTTGAGTCAAATATCGCAACACACTCGCGGGAGTTGTGGGAGTTAGCAGTCGGCAGCAACGGCAACAACATTTGACTACCAAATTGCTACTTCTTGTTCGCTTATCATCTAGTGATTTGGGAGATACGATTTCCTGCACAATTTTAACAAAATTTTAATCAATTCATTATTTATGTTATCATGTAACAGATGATAGCACCAAGATTCGTATCAATTTTGGCGAAAAAATTTGCATGGTTCACTAACTGTTAGTGAAAGAACAGATATTGAATGAATCTGCTCATAGAAAGTACAATACCATAGCATTGATTATAAAATAACAAGAATTCCAGAAATCTGTCAGTAATTGCCAGAGTTATGATCGTTTTACGATAAAATTATGTACTAGGCTTGTAAGTACTTAATAAGATAATTTTAGCGGTTGCAAAATAATTTTATTGTCCTCATAGAAATCCCGGTTTCAGCACTTTTCTCAGAGTTGGAAATTTTTCTTGAAAAATGAAATAGGCTTACGCAATAAATTTTAAATGGTCCTATATGCAAGCCAAAATTCACAGTTGTCCATTTGTGAATGTATTAACTTTAAAGTAGTACAGTTGTGATGTGCTCAGGATTCTCAAGTTTCAATGTTCAAAAATCAAAGCTTCAGAACAGTAGGATTAGGTTAAAAATGTGGACGGAGATTGGATTGGATATTGTTTTTCTTATAGTATGTAATGACTAAGAATTATTCATTATTCAACTTTGAGTGTAATGAGTAGTAGAGTGTAGTCATTAATTCTCATTGGCCAAAGTGGGAAAGTTCAACTACAGTATCGGGTTCGGGTTTTGTGACTTGATCCAGCAATAGCATAAGTCAACTTCAGGTAGGCGGATTGACCCGCGCGATAGTTCATACGGAAGCATGAATTTTCTGTTTGTGCCATTTTTTGTTTGTGTTTTCTCTTTGTGTTATTTAAAGGCGACAATTCAATCCAACAGTTTGCCCGGAACAAATGGATAGAAAAGGCCCGGTTATTGTCGAAAAGAAATGGCATAAATCATTTCAATAAGTGATCCAGATGTCTGAGCTAACTTGGACTCATTTTGCGGAGCAACCAAAGCTTTGTAAGACTTTATATAATGCTCTACCACATAGTTGGGTAGAATGCAGGATTAGAGTTAAACAGAATTTTTAATGACCTATGAGACAAAAAATACACGAAAACAGCAACATCTCCGCAGCCGGTACTGCTGTTTGGGTGTTGTTGGTCTCATTTTGTAGAACAATTCGTGCCTAAATGCGCAATAAGTGGGCATATCTCCTCAACTATTCAATCGACATATCTCATCTTCGGCACTTTTTGTTATTTGATTCTCATTTTAACTGTATATATTTCTCTAAATTATACACTAAACAAATGGAATTCGCCGTCTAGGCGATTAGACCAGCTCTTAATATTATGTTATGTATTAAAAGTAAGTTTTATTGGTAGACCATCTGAATGTTCCATAACTGGTCCTACCTTAAGGAAATCAAATAATCTAAAATAAAATATCGTCGAACTCCGTCGTTAACGTGGCGTACATTGTATACCTCTGCGTTAATGCTTATATTCTACGAAAAGTACAAGAAATTTAAAATTTTAAAAAATTCAGTTCTACCGTTTCGACGGCGATCCTCGATTATATTCTTGTACGTTTCATAATTCTTTCTATTTCTGGACTTAGCGCTTTTTTTACGAAAGGCGCCGTTCTTCCAAATATGTAGGATAAAAACTGTTTAAGATTTTATTTTGCATTCCGGATTGTATACAAAGGCTTAGAATTTATATTTTATAATTATTTTGGCCAATGTAACCCTTAGGGCGGAAATGAAATGCGTGGTATGCCGTTCTCGATATACTAAGCCTAAGCCTTAGTCTTAGCCTAAGCTAAGGTATCTATATGAGCATTGCACTAAGCCTAAGCCTAAGTCGGGGGGCTGCCGTCCCCCGAACCCCCCGCTCTACGCTGTTCTTTTTTCTAACGTTATAACGGCCGGCTCCTAAAAGTGACATGAGCCATTATTTTTATAGGATGAAATTTTAGCTTTACTTTGTATTGTTTTCGTTATAATAATTTTGAATATATTTTTTAATTTTACACATTGTTTTACGTGTAAATTCCAGTAAACGTAGTACATTACAAAAAGTGAGCATAGCAATAGGCAAAGTATTTTATATCTTATTTATGTATACATGTATTTCAACTAAATATTTAATCAATATAATAAGTATCATGTTTTATACAATTGTTGTCAAATCCGCCATTAAAAAATTAGCTAATTAATTAACAATATCAACTAACTAGCTAATTAATTAATTAGTACACATGATAAAATCGTAGAGCTTTTAAAGTCACATATTCATGATCAGCCACATCGAAACTCCCCAATGCAAAAAAGCAGCAATTTTGGGATGATTATAAAATTTACACAAAACAACCTAATTAGCTAATTAATCAACTTATTAGCAGATACGGCCAACTTTTAGATTTTCAGAAATGTCATATTCTTGATCAGCGACAAAAAAAATCGCCGTTTGCAATTTTTCATTTCTCTGCAATTTGAAAATTATCAAAAAATTAGCTAATTAATAATTAATTAGTAATGTGCTCACTAACTAACTAATTAGCATGTTTTTAACATCTTCGAATAGCAATAAATACCAGATTTGTAATCAGCACGGCGAGATGTAGTAAATGCACCAAAATAATAGCTTTACGCTAATTATTCATTGAAAAGTAAGCAATTTTTGTATGAAAATGCTAAAAATAGGCTGACATGCTTAACTAATTACTTAATTACCAGTTAACTAAAACAAATTTTGACAACACTATATCTCTTGCAGCTGAAGGATATCAGGCATTTCAAACAAAAAAAAGTCGGCCCAATAGTTATTGAGGAATTCGACGGATGGACGACGGACATACGGTGCCTCTGAGGAAACCAAAAGCTGTTCGCTTCTCCCCGCTCAATTATTGTCTTATGTTTGAATTTTGGAAAACCTTTACATATAGGTATAAGTCTTGGCTTCATCATCATTAACTCGCTGTTTTTGACAAGCTCAATCACGTCGGTTAACTCAGTGCATATTTGACACCTGTGAACGCCAAGTTAATACAAGTTAAGAACATAATTATTACCGCTTGTGGGAGGTTATCTAATAATAACAATTAAAGAGCTGTTATAATGGTTTGGTTCCGATATAGGAGTCATATTAACAAACTGATTAGCTTTTAAGAAATTGTGTTACTATTATGTTACCGGGTGCGATCGACCACTTACACTCAGTAATAAAGCAATCAGTTTAATGCTGATAATCGTATTTACAGAGGTGTGAAATCTCATATGGTCATGCAGTTGTTGATTATTGCAGCTTCAAATTTATTTATTTAATTTCTTCTCCATTGTATAAAATATTGTATTTATTAACATATTACTGCCATGCTGCATGAATGAGTTAGGGTTTTGGCAATTACACATTTGAAGAAAATTGCTCGAACCAAACAGGGACAAGCGACTGAATAGATCCACGAAATATCTTACGTCGGGCCAACCGTGGCTCAAACCATGGCCTCTGGATTGCAAATCTAACGGGCTACCACTACACCACAGGTGCCGATCAACTCATTTTCAGAAACGCTACGCACGCTAAATGATGCGATACGTTACATCATTCCCCTACAAAGTGGCGGAGCGAGCGTGAGTTGATCCCGAAGTGCCTTAAGAACCATCACGTTAGGATCAACAAAAGATCCATGAGATATTTTACGTTGGGCCAGCTGAGAATCGAACCCGGCCAGGTGTTTACCTTGCAAAACTAGCTCGGTAACCAATACACGAGATTTTTTATCTCCAAGCATGCAGCCGGCAAGATGGGGGTGACGCTTCCTGAGATTGTATTTGCACACGTAAGGGAACAGTTGAAAAGAGTTAACCTCACTGGCATTTAGCCTTTATTCGTACCATCAAGTATCTGGGAGCACCGAATATGTTTCATCTGGTTATCAGCTCTCTTAATACAGGTTTTTCCCTGAGTTTTAACTTTCGCAGAGGCTGTGTAAATTGTAGGTGATGGTACAATTTATATTAAGCGTGAAATAATTTGCCCTTTATGACATTGGTCAGCGCCTTCTGAAATTACGCTATCCCATAAAATAAAAGTCAGCCTACGTGCCTGTTTACCCCTGTTCTGTAATAGGGTGTGCTTAAAGTAAATTGACTTCGCCATCACAAAGTACTGGACATTGAAGTTACCGTTTATCACACCCGGCAATATAGTTTCACACGTTTATGTTCATGACATTGTTCGTATGTTGTCTCAACAGAATGTTTTACAAATCGGAAGTTGGAGCTAGCAAAATATGTATAAGCGGCATGCTGCAGATGCCTCAAATTTATCTATTATCCGGGCACATTTAATACATAGAGATTATTCAAAACACTGTAAACATGATATATAAAAGATTCAATAGAAATTATGTTAATTGTTTGCCCCTAAACGCGGTCTGCTGTGATCGCAGCACTATATTGCCAGAAGGCAGTATGGAAAGTGACGTCTGTTTTAGAGCTTCGACATACGTTTTTGGTTAGACCTATAATGATTGCTAGGGTCTAAACTTCGTTGAACGTGATTCGCAAAATTATCAGCCAAGTGTAACCAAATATTTCGCAATTCACGGATTTTGCTAAAATTTCTGAGCTTTCACTGTAGTTCAATAAATATTTCATATAATCTAGAATATATACTACATCAATTAACCCACGAGCCACAAGGCGATTCCCGGGGGTGGTATTTCAACTTACTAGAAATGCTCCGCGCGATTAATGTATTCATCGATCTATGATCTTACGAATGCATTGATTGTATGATGCATTATCCGTTTCATGCCTGATGTGGCTAAATGGACCCAACACATTGTGTTGCGTTGTGCTAGTTGAGCTTTTCGTGTGGCGTGTGTTTGAACGTACGTTGTCAGTCACTGGTTTTACCAAATCCTTTGAGTAACCGAGCAGTATTTGCTAGATAGCTCAATTGCTTGTGCACGCCGCTTTTAATCGTACAAGCCAATTTGATCCCTATTAATGGCAGAGTTTGTAATACATTGCACGATAAACAAATTAATTAGGACAAGAAAGAATTCACGTTGTCGCGGACAGCTGGAAACGGGTTCGGAACAGACTTGACTTGGGGCACATACTTGTTTGAATACTCGTGATGAATTCAAGTGCTGATTACTATATGATGTTGATACATATGTTTGGAGTGCGCATATAAAGCACTTATTGATGTGGCATAGCAGCAATTTCATTCCAAAAAAAGCACCACATTCAGCATCGATTACCTTTCGAAGTTTTGTTGGAAAACGAATCAAAGCATGAGAATTTCTCTTCATTCCTACAGCAGCGACCTAGCTGTTTGCAGTTTTGCGAAAGTAGCTTTCAAATAGATAATAATACACAGCTCGGATCGCATTTGGCTAAAAAAATTTTATTGTTATTCCAGCTGCCAAACTACAGTTAATAAAGCCAGCTACCTGTTATTCTAGGACTAGGATTTTAAACGCCGGTATTTAAGGTAAAAATAAGCCCAAGATTAATATAAAAGATCCAACTGCCAAACTAAAGTTAATCCAACTACCTCTTCCTTTACGACTAGGATTTTAAACCCAGTAGTTTGGGTCCAAAATAAGCCCAAGTTTGGTATATAAGATCCAGTTAGGTGCCAAATTAAAGTTAATCCAACTACCTCTTCCTCTAGCACTAGGATTTTAAACCTAGTATTTAAGGTCCAAAATAAGCTCAAGTTTGACATACAAGATACAGTTAACTGCCAATCTAAAGTTAATAAATCCAACTACTTAGGACCAGGATTTTAAACCCTGGTATTTCAAGGTCCAAAAAAAGCCCAAGTTCGATATATAAGATCCGGCGCCTCAGTTTCAGAACTTGGACTTTCTTACAACCTTAGGCTTGGGCGTTTAACCCAGACCGGGATTTATGATTTTTCAATTGCATCAGGGTCGGGAAATTGAACAAGAATACAGATTGCAGGGACGTCACTTGTGAATCAGTTACCATTGTAAAACTCACGCTATCCGAAAAGTTGGGAAAGCGAGACGGTGGGAATTTTAAATTTTCAAATTAAGCTATTATATTATAATAAAGTGGAAGTGAGAAATCAAATCATTTACAAAACTTCACCCAGGACCTGCTACACTTTTCCAAAAATGTGCAGTTTCTTGTACTTATATTCTCATAACCATTTAAATATATATTATTAAAATACAAATTATATATATACATTTAATATATATTTTTAATATATAATATATATTTAAATAAATATTATAGTTGACTTATATTTTAACAATGATTGCTATATTTTTAATATATTGTATCCCCATATTCATATTTTTCTCAACTATTAAGAAAGCTGAGTAATGAATTCAGCTTTATTGATGTCCAAATTTAGCTATAATTTATTACCTTTCTAATTTACTTTTATAAGCCATTAGTGTTACTGTTTCGTTTTGTCGATAATCTAAGGTTTTGGTCCTAAAAATTATCTATTAGGCTCTCGATCTGATGAACCTACGGGTGAATACCACTATTATTCTATTTGACGCGCGACATTTCGTAGTAAATAATGACTTAAGAATAAGATGAATGTTTAGACCGGCATAGGTAAAGAATATTTCAGGACCAAATTTAGCTATCTAATACCAGATGTTTGGAAATTATTTTACAATTTCTTTCCCAGAATATCTTGATAATAAAATTGATAGCAAGCAGCAATCCCGGATCCAGGGGAAACATACATAGGTTCCCCGAGTGAGTCTGATGAACTGTATGATCATACATGCACGAGGTCCGATGTAGGGAATTAGTGGATACTTCAGGGGAGGAATCTTCTAAGGCGATCAGCCGGTCGGTGGTAGTCATCAGGGGTGGAAGTCAATTTTTAAAATTTTTGGCACTCAACAT
>JASANE010007330.1:0-23632 GCA_030248225.1 Trileptium ribeirensis | reverse complement strand
ATTGCTTCAAGAAAAAATAGACGAAAAATAGATGATAGATTGTTACACGAAAAATAGATTGGCAGAACATTAGAGTAAATATATTGGCAGAACATTAGAGTAAATTGGCAGAACATTAGAGTAAATATTGGCAGAACATTAGAGTAAATTAGAGCAAATATATTGGCAGAACATTAGAGTAAATATATTGGCAGAACATTAGAGTAAATATATTGGCAGAACATTAGAGTAAATATGATAGATTGGCAGTAACATTAGAGTAAATTGTGCAGAACATTAGAGTAAATATATGAGAAATAGAGGTAAAAAATATATTGGCAGAACATTAGCAGTAACATTAGAGTAAATAGATTGTTACACTGTACCCAAAGTTCACAAAAAATATATAGTGGTTATGATAGTGGATTTTATTAGAGTAAATATATTGGGTGTACCCACTAACCAAAAATAAATTATTGGTGATTCTAGGTAGTCTAGGTATCAATCATCTAAAATATAGTAAATTATTCAGAACGTTAAATAAATATAAATAATTAGTTTTTTATTAAGTCATTAGAGTAAATTATTCTAAAATATATTGGGTAACATTAGAGTAAATGAATCTAGGTGAATCTATTATTTGTTATTCTGAAACTAAAATATAAATATATAGTGTTTCAAAAATATACACTGTATACTGTAGGGGGAAATTTTTATGAATCTACGCGTATTATTAATAAAACGAAAAATAAATTATAAATGAATTTGTGTTGGTTGCCAAACATTAAATTATTCTGCGTTAGCTAAAATATAGTGGGAGGGAATTTTGATAGGTAGTCTAATGGGCGATGGATTTTGGGTGACGATTTTGTTCTCTAATATAGATTGTACATAGTGAGAATTTGGTGAGGCGACGAGATTACGTTTATACCAAAAAAATAAAAAAGCCCCTTTTTGCCTATCTAAAAATGTTATTAGGCAACATTATGTACAATTAAAATGTTCGGTCGCTCAATAACTAGCTAGTTGACTCAGATACTTTATCATCTGTCGAGATACAAACCAGTCTAATACGTTTTATTGAGACCTTTGCGCACATGACTCGAGTTCTGTCGGGCCAGTTTTTTGAGGAAGGCGCTAATTTTCGCACCTAACTAAGGAAAATTACATATTTTAAGCTTTCGAATGAGCAATCGCGGAGAGCCGTTCGACTAGTTAGCTGTGTGATGCATGGCACCACAAAACGTGAGACCCATCCAAATTAGACACTCTGGCAAGTGAAAATTCTTCGCTGCGCTCGTTTCACCCATTACGCTCGTAATTTAACCTGACGTTCAAAGCGTAACAAATTGGCAATACTTGTCGGTACATTCGACTGACAAAATTTATATGAAAGAAATTTAGCGCACTTTTAGAATCTCGAGCGACTCAGCTTGCTCTTGTTGGTCATGCACTTTCTGCGACGACGCGTCAGAACTGTTGTCGGCAGTGCCGCTACCAGTATCGCGCCGAGTTTCCAGCCTAAAACAAGCAGTTAACAGGCATAGTGAGTTAAATACACTATCAATTTGCACAGAAACACCTTTTCGGTGAGCTTAATTTTTCGAGACAAATACTGATTCAGTGCAATGCGAATATACTGGTTAACGGTGTTGTACTTCATTACCATGTGCTCTCATACTGTGTCTTATATTTTAACTTTGTACCGTATATACAGTACACCTGAAATAACTGTCGCCTTTCGAGCGAGCGAGCAGTGTTTTGAAGCGTTTCGAGCAGCGAGCGAGAAACGGTCATTTCTGGCGAGTACTGTACTAATTTTTGTTTATTGACTAATAAACATTTTCATCTTAAAACTGAGCATTATTACAAAATTCAACAATTATTATTTGCGAAATCCGGAGCGCGCAAGTCGCTTGAGACTCGTTTGCTCTAAGGGTGACAGTCATTGCCGGCGAGTACTCAATTTATTTATGTGACGAGTTATTTTCTTACGATTTAGCATGATAAGCTTAGATTTTCAATTAAGCTTATACTTTTTATATTTATGGTATAACTGATTTATTCTGTGCTGAACTTTTGCGAAGCTCATACGGATTTATTCGGCTCCGTGGCGCTGGCTCTAAAATAATTAGTGGCAAACCTCAACTGCTGAGCTGGCTAACGTAAAAACCAACGTTTTAAACACAGAACTTTGTATAACGGCAGTGATTGAAAAATAATTGTTTTCCAACTTTTTTCAGCCGCCTACTCTTATTGGAAAGACATTTTGCTGGTGATGCTAATAAGTGGCGCTTTTGTGGGCTACTGGGGCTTTGTGAAGCAACGACGTGTTGCAAGTGCCGAAATTCGAAGCCTTACAGCGAAGCTGAAATATCTTCGCGAGATCGAGTCGGATTTTGACAAGTTTGTTTGTTTGTTTATTTGTTTGTTTGCTAACTTGAGTTCATACATAAAATTTATTAAATCCTGAGCCTAATTGGTGAATAACTACGAGCAAGAGTGCTTTAGGGAAGCGCACTACAATTCCCAGCACTTTAATGTTACGCCTTGTTGGATGTTAGAGGCATTTTTGGTATTTCCTAGGTGGGGGTCGAAATATTTTATCGAGCCTCAGTTTGGCATAGGTAGTCGATTGAACCGATGACAGATATTCAACCGATCACTCCTGAAAACTGCTTATTCTTCGAACCTTTCCACAAAACTGTGGCTTGACACACATGGAAATGACGGGGTGGGTTAGGATAAAAACACCGTGGCATCCAGCGCATGGTAATATTTGAGTACTCTAAAGTGTAATACCGTTGAGCATTGTATCTAAGAGGGATTAGAGTAGTAATTTTATCTTGTGCAGGCCATGGGTAATGAAGTACAACACCGTTAACCAGTATATTCGCATTGAATCAGTATTTGTCTCGAAAAATTAAGCTCACCGAAAAGGTGTTTCTGTGCAAATTGATAGTGTATTTAACTCACTATGCCTGTTAACTGCTTGTTTTAGGCTGGAAACTCGGCGCGATACTGGTAGCGGCACTGCCGACAACAGTTCTGACGCGTCGTCGCAGAAGTCGTCTGACCAACAAGAGCAAGCTGAGTCGCTCGAGATTCTAAAAGTGCGCTAAATTTCTTTCATATAAATTTTGTCAGTCGAATGTACCGACAAGTATTGCCAATTTGTTACGCTTTGAACGTCAGGTTAAATTACGAGCGTAATGGGTGAAACGAGCGCAGCGAAGAATTTTCACTTGCCAGAGTGTCTAATTTGGATGGGTCTTCGCGTTTTGTGGGGTGCCATGCATCACACAGCTTTGACTAGTCGAACAGGCTCTCGCGATTGCTCATTCGAAAGCTTAAAATATGTAATTTTCCTTTAGTTAGGTGCGAAAATCTATTTTAGCGCCTTCCCTCAAAAAACTGGCCGACAGAACTCGAGTCATGTCGCAAAGGGTCTCGATAAAACGTATTAACTGGTTTGTATCTCGACAGATGATAAAGATATCTGAGTCAAATTAGGCTAATTTTGTTGAGCGAACAAACATTTAAATGATTGTAGTGATAATCTGTACATAATGCTTTGCTGCATGACATTTTTAGAATGCAGGTCTTTTGGTCAAAAGGGGCTTTATGCATGACTAAACATAAGGTGCGTCGCCTACCACCGTCTCTTTACACTATGTACAATACTCTGCTAGAGAACAAAATAGTAGTAGCATTAGCCAAGTTCAAATTCAAAAATTTTCGTTCAAAACAAGAGCGACTGATTACAAAACGGAATGTAATTTCTGTTAGCTAACACAATGATTTGATGTTTGGCAACTGAAGCAACACGCATTCCATATTTTTCGTTGGGCTAACACATTTCGTTTTATTAATAATACGCGTAGTTCGCAAACGGCGCATATGGTGTATATCTGTTAAAACAGGAAAGGGGTTATTTTCGTTCGATAACAAAATAATAGAATTTCCGGTTCAAATGTCAAACGGACAATAATCGTTACTTCGTGTTTTAGAACTAACCGTTAATGGGCTTAATAGAAAACTAATTGTTGTGTCTTGACGTTCTGGATGCATTGCCCTAAACGTCAGTTTTACATACTATTTTGTTTTGAGAGATGATTGATACACTGAACAAGCGATCGCCAATGACAGAATTAGGTGGTAGGTAGTGCACCTTAAGTTTACTCCTGCATTAAATGAAATTAGCGAAAACAATCGCATCTCCATAACCGCTTCAGCAATATCGGTGAAATTGGGTGCATGTTGTAGAGCTATTGCTCCTCTACGTTGAGATAGTAGGTGTGCTCCTGTTGTCTTTTTTACGCTGTAGGCTGTCGTCTAAATGGGTTTTCCAAGGGACTAATCAGTCATAAGATAGACAAAACGGCAATACCTACACAACGGCTCGGGCTATAATATTTGTTATTGGCTTACTTTGCTGAACAATCATGCTCTTTCTAGCCGCTTATACCGTCTGTGCTCCTATAATTGTCATTTTTTACTAAGCAGATTGGGTCGGAATTGATTTTTGATCAGGCCAATTATTATACCCAAAATACATGGTTATATTGGTGATGTTGGGCTCTTCTGTGGGTCTCTGTGTAGCTGTATATCGTCCGTTGTTAAATTGTGGTTTCATTCGTAGCAGCCTAGCAGGCTTAGCATATCATGTTTTTCAAGAATATACGGAAACTGTAATATCCCCAACTGCCGAGCCGCATGGGTTATATTTTGCTATTGAATAGCGGTTCAGCCTCTATGCAGCCGTGCCTCTATGCCAGAAATAACTGTCGCTTTCATTCGAGCAATCAAGCAGCGCTAATTATGTTGCGGGTACTATGAGTTATAAACGAAATATTTATATTTAGTCTTGATAATATTTTGTTGATACGGAGCGAGAAAAGCGAGCGGAGTTTCCACGAGGGACATTATGGGAAATTGTAATTTTTAGTCTGTCGCTGTCTTTCATAACTCATTTTCGGATGGGTGGGTTTCGACAAGTTTTTTCGATACCAAAAGTTACCATGTGCGCTTTAGTTGAATTTGAACAGCTCCGACCCCATCTTCCGAGTCTAAATGACAAAAATATGGTTTTCAAGGGTTCTTTGCGAAATTTGGTCATATGGGTATCACTATTTCACAGCCCATATCTCGCGTCACAGTCAATGGTAACCACAGCGCGAAATTAGCTTATCTAGATCTACAACTTTGCTGTGCACTAATTTTTTGTGGGACCACTACTGGGGCGCAGTGGGCGCGAATATGGTTCGTCGACCCTTCGCCAGAAATAACGATTTTTCGAATTTCTCCGTGTTATTGCGTGTTTTTACTTTACAGTGAGTGTCTATTAGGTTATGGAGAACACTGTATATCATGGTTTTGCTATGGAGTCCAACTTAGGTATTATACTTTTTTCGTGGGATTTCAAAGGTTTTACGGTCGACGAAACCGGTTTCGGAAATGTAGTGCATTTTTATTTGTCTGTGTATCTGTTGCATGCGGGGCATCAAAAATGGACTATATATAGATATATAACTTAAAGATAAGGCCAGGGTCTCTGCGTTTCACCGTCGCTTGCGAGATACCTTTTAATAAAATTAAGTGGGTATTTTAATTTGTTATCGCGGGACAAAATTCGAGTTTTTAATAAACGCAAACTAACACAGCTGAATGAACATTGGTGCTACTTGTTAGATTGTAGTGATTCTATTGTAATTATAATTTTTTCCAGCTATAACTGTGACAAGCCAAGTGTAGCATATTCCTCGTTATATGTTGGCTTCACATTCCTGTCCTAGTTCGTAGGGTTGCACATATCAGGAAGGGCATTTGACCCAAAAACGCATAACTTCGATAAAAGTTCATCGTTTGTCAAGGATAGCTGCTAAACCCAAAGAGTGCGAACGGGCATAGTACGCTGTAAACGCATTGCCAGTTGTGTTATAGAAATACACCTAAAATAAATTAAATGGGTGGAACCTTGTTTTCCAGCTGAAGCAACAACTCGAATTTACCGAAAAACAACTCGAGCTCCAAGAACGTGCCAGTGCGCCGCTGGCATTACAGCCGCTACTTCGTCGGACACACGGTCTCGAATTGGGTACAATTAACGCCCGCAAGCAGAAAACGTTGCGCGAAATGGCTACAGCACGGGAGATGGTAATTTGCTGTTTGATTGATCTGCTACTAAACTAATCACGAGGCTTTTATTGTCGGTACCGAAGAAGTTATGAGGTGTATAAAAAATATAATAATGAAATTATAGCTGCATCTCCAGAAAGAAACTTATAACATTATGCACAACTAAACTTAAAATAACCCCGCTGACAATCCTATTTTGTTTTTGAAAAAAATTAGTTCTCGAACATTTTCGTATCAGTCGATAAATGTCTATTTCTGTTCGCAAACATCACATTTGTTCGCGAACGAAATTTTGCGTGATTTGAATTCACAGTGGTTTTGTTCGCGAACATTTACTTATAAATAATAGGACCATTTCGCTTGTGACGTCACAGTTACATTAAATTTGTTGGCTAACAAAGAAGTTTCCGAATTCAAAGCTATCAGATGTTGTTTAACTAGTAGATATCTATTTGAAAATCGTTAAGACTTGGCTAGCAGTGAAACAAATCTAATTTCTTATTTGTTTCGTAACAATGGATGAGTTTTCCGCATCGGGTTTTGCAAAATAGGATGGTTAGAATGGTTATATTAAGTCTATTCGGGCCCTCTTATAAAGCATTGTTTACTGCATAAAAAATCCTTTGTACCAGCAGCTTCTGCGCTTTTAACTACATTAGTGACGCCGACTACTTTGTTGCAGGTTGAAACAAACAGTAACGACATTCATAAATCTTATTCGCTCAAGTTTAGAGTGTTATAGCAATTACTTATATCAGAAATTATTATTATTATTTTGTCTATCAAATTGATAAAGCAGAAATGTGATAATATTTAATACATATCGTATAATTATAAATTTATTACCACTACAAAATCTGCTGATTTATGTGGTGCTACAGTGTTTGCCAGAAATGACAGCTGTTCAGCCAAGAAAAATATTTTTATTCGAACTGTGTGTTCTTACGGCATCTGTTTGAAAAGTGTTCAATGCTTATTTCAGTTTTTGAACTCTTAAACATGTATATTATTTGAATCCATAGCAAACTGGGGAATTTTTAGTGCTTTTCTCACAATTCTTTTGGTCGTATATCGAAATTTATTATGCATAGCATTTTGATTCAACTGAGTATGGGTTATAGCCTAACAAGCATTCTTGATTTAATGTCGAGTTTTCGGATCATAGTAATTATTTTAATTTACTGTGCCTTCAATTGTGTTATTTTTTATATTTTCAGGTTGAAAAACTACGACGCAAACAAACAAGCTTTATGGGCCAGTGGCGCGTTGCTCATGGTACTTCGAACGAAGATGTCGATATGACCATGTTGAACTTGAAGTAAGGCAAATGACATATTCAGCGAATTTTGGATCTCATTTGTGTCTGATTGTACTCACAACGGTTGTAGTGCTTTGTTGATACGACATTTGGCCGTGCTGTATAAATTTTTTTCAGCGCTTACAAACGAGTTGTGGTTACTAGTTATATATATATTCCCTGTTATTGCCTACCATCCAAATGTTAGCATTTCTGTGTCATTAAGGATAATGTGTATAATTGAATGTGATGGAACGCAACGCGATACGCTATAATTCGAGCACATCCCTTCAATCCCTGAATTTCAGTTTACATACGCGAATCGTTAAGGCACCGGTATGAGAAATAATTTGCGCTATAACTGTATTTATTGAGGTAAGGTAAAAAATCATGCATTGTCTTCTCGTTGAATGCAGAATAGCCGTACTCGCTCTTTTTTACATTTCCGCAAGAGTTTCCAGTGTATAATGCATCAAATCAAAGCTGTCTCTATATATACTTTGCGTATCACAGTCAATGCACTATATTGATAATAGTCACCGTTGTTTCGGGTGGTAATTTACTCGTTGCTCTTTATAGCTAGGTAATCATGTCTTGTTTTACAAGGCGCGGCGAATAGCGCCTAGCGGTGTGATGCTGTTTTGAACTTTAGTTTTTGTTTACAGGTTAACGCAAATTTTCGATTGTTTAAATTATTTTCCTTGTGTTGCTATGAACGAAACGATCTTGTTGAAGCGATCAAGTTTAGGTTAGGCAATGTGTATTTATATATGTTTATGTAGTTGTTCAACTCGTTTTGTTGGTTACGTGTTTGAAAGTAGTTAATATAATTTTTCTATCCTTAAATAATGGTTTGTTGAGATATGGCTGTATCGATATAATTATGATTTCGTCATGTTTTAAAGGAAGAAAATAGACGCAACTGTTCGTGCGCTTGAGGAATGCAACGATCGATGGATGCGTATCGAGGCAATATGTGGCTTCCCGATTATCGGAATTAGCAGCTCACCAAACAAGTCTAGCTCACATGGTATTTCGCGGGCGCTGTCAGGAACCGTAGCAGCGACTGCGGCGCTACTCGTACCAGGTGCGGTCCGCGAAATTGGGGCAAGGCAGCAGCTAGCGGACCGCGGGCACAAACGGGAGCATAAAGGTACATCTTCTTCTTCGTTAATGTGTACGATATATGCAAGGTGTTCAAAAATGGTACATTTACAGTCACGACCAGAAATAAGTGCAAAATAATCATCGAAATTTCGATCTATTTTTATTAAACGAAATTGAAATCGATTTCGATTTTGTTCGACTTGGATTTTGGCGCAACAAATTTTATATCTTTGAGTTTCTATTATCGTCGATTAAACGGAATTTCGATCGATTGCGATTTTCATGGTTTTCGATTGCATTTACTTTTGGCCACGACTGTAGTTGGGTTTCTTAAAAAATTAAGTTTGTATTTATGTTTGAAGTTTGGAATGATAATACATAAATGGACAAATGGGTCCAAAATGTTATATGTTCAATCAGTGAGTTTTAATGGAGTTTTCGATGACTTTGCAATTAACGGTATAGTGTTTTCCTTGTTGACTACTGTGTTACCAGCGAGCCAGCAACGAGCAAATTTAATTTTAAAAATTAATTTTCCACGACCAAGTTGCTAGCGAACAGCGGTCAAAATTTATTGTGAGGAGTACTGTATTTTCTTAAAGTTCTAGACTATTTTCAAATTGCTCCTGCAATTGATTTAGCGCTGAACTCGTGTACTTTATTTCGTTGCTGAGATATCTAATAATTATTATTAGTAGTATAATTTACTTATTTTAGGTTTGCATGTTCCGGAAGGCAGGCCTAGATATATTATTATTTCGAAACCACTTTAACATCTTATTGGCTGATTGCTACATTACAAAACGTTAATAAGGCCCTTAAAATTTGTCAAAAGTTTAGTACATTAATTTTTCTGGAGTTTAATTACAGTCACGGGCAAAAATAAGTACACTAAAATGAACGGAACTACGTTATTTTGCATTTACGTTCGTTCGCGTTTAATGTTCGCTTTTATGCACATCTTTGTCCGTGACTGTACTTATTATTACACTAAATTATTTTACACCTTGTATTCTAGAAGAATAATCCACATTTGAGCCGTCATATATTAATGGTAATTTCAGGCGCCGAAACTTTATTATCTTCAGCTGGAGGAACTGTGACTTCAGGTCTGTCGAAGAAGACTGGTACGAGTACTGTATCTACGACTAGCAAAATGATGCCAGCGCGGTTCAAACTAAGAAGATCGTCGACTTCTCCTGATCAGTTTGATTCGGCAGTGTTGGCGAGAGCTCAGCAACAAGCGGAAATCGAACAGCAGCAAATTGTTGGAGGTACGTGATACCGATACCGCCGGGCGGTTTGCATGAAATGTTTGTTGAGAGCTAAGGTTAATCGTTTTGATCCGTGCAAGAAAACTGAAAAACTTTAGGTTCGTTCAAAGACTTTGGAACGCGTTTAACTAAGGCAAGTTTGAAATATCGGTGGAGAATTATTTATTAGTTTGTCGAATTTTTTAATAGTTCGATTATTTAGTGCTTTTTATCAATAAAAACGTGATTAAATTTCAAAGTAACCTAAATTCTATATTTTTGATGTAAAAAACTTTAGTTCTACAGAAAACTGTCTAAAATATTCCAACTTCTTACTTATATCCAAAATTTTTGCAAGTTTTCATTTAACAAAAATTGTAAGTATTTACACAAGCAGTTCGTTGCCCCATTGTCTGGACATGCTGGTAGTATGGTCAAGAATTTCGCTAGACGAATCTCGAATTACGAGTTCATTGAAATATATGTTCAGAACCGACTGTTATACATATTTCACAAAATAATGCTCGCAGCCAGGGGCGAAATTTACGCACAATAACATAAAAACGCATAATTTTTGCTTACGGGCCAGGAAATCGTAACAAATGTTATTCGTACATTAGTGACCGTAACCTTTAATTGACGTGGAGAAGGACGTGTGTAGCATTTCACTTACGCGTATGGAAATGTGCGAAACGTTCTTATTAAGCAAAACACTTTGTTTACGCATAATAATATGCGCATAATCATAAACTATGAGTTCAAATGTTACTTAAATTGTAAATGACAACTTGAAATGTTACTAATGCAATAGTTGCCCGTAATTTTTTGAAATACGTAACTTTTAAAGTTTGCACAATATTAACCGCGCGTAAGTTACGCACAAAACAACTCCTAAGTTTGTATTTGCGTTTAATTCTATTTATAACTTATTTTAGATAGTTCGTATGTTACTGATGCGACAAATCAACAGATTCATTACGACATTCCAGTGTCGCCTTCGTGTGGTTCGCTTAGTCAAATGGGTAAGAAGACATTACCAAAACTGGGCCGCCATTGTATTCTTTGTCGTTTATTGATGTACAGAATGTCGAAATCTCACTAAATTTGTATAACTGTCACTAAGGAATCTTCGTGTGCGACATTAAAAAATTTAACCTTCCAATTTCTTTAACTCAAGGCAGTACACCCTTTCGAACGTTTACGTTTAAATAGTGAATTATTTTCTCGACTACTACAACATCTATTTCACTTTGAAACGTCTAGTCGTCATCCAGAGACCGCGAAATACATGGTTGATTGCCCATGTGCCCTCTACTAGCTCAATGCATCCCCCAGAGCATCTAAGGAATGTCTATTATTCCCCGAATATCGTTTTCAAATGACTTTTTTTGCACGTTTTTATTATAATCTGCCCCAAATTCAAAATCGATCCACGGTGCTGGTCGTTATCTGTGTTTATACTACTCTGTTGTGTGTTTCGATAAAAAGCTCCTCATAATAGTTTTCTTTCGAGGAGGACCACGTCTTTTTCAAAGTGATATTATGGGGGTCGATGCTACCAATACCTCAGGCGAATTGGATAATGGTCTCATCATTACCGCTGGGGTTGCTTTTAAGAGCTGATATGTATAGTTCGAGTCGTCATATAGGGTAAATTTATTTAGACTTTCAAGCGGCTTAATCTGCGGGAATATTCTGTAGGCGTTAGCATTAGGGTATGCCATCACTGTTATTGAAGATTTCTTAACCAACTATGGAAGATGTACACCCTATGTATGTTAAATTGACTCTAACGAGTTCTTTTGAAACCAGGCTTGACGTCAATGACCAAAAAAATGAAGTGACCTACAGACGCACACACACGCAAACTCGTTTCAACGCAGACGTATGCAAATGCGTCTTTTGTTTCCGTAACTCTGTCCGTGACTACAAAGTGGTATGTCAGCCTGAGTTTGAGGTGAATGAAGCTGTTTTTGTATTGCTTATTTTTGGAACTAATTAATCACTTTACTAAATTAGAGTGCTTATTTTATGGATTTACTGTGTGAACGTTATATTTTTCAAAAATTGTAAACTGTTTTTACACCATTTCGTTTCTGGTATTAAATTATATTATGGTATTATGTTTTCTACTTGTGAACCAAATTCATGTTATTTAAAGAAATTATAAGTTAGGTCTTTGTACACGTGTTAGGAGGGTGATTCTAGGGTTTCTGAGTTTTTCAATTGCTTTCTTGACAAATTATTTTATTTTTCGTAAAGAAATTTTAATTTAAAAACTATAACCATTTCTTTTCGGGTCTAGGAAGTCATCTGTTAATTGGATGAGTGTTCTTTTTGGTGTCCACATTTGTAGCCGTTTAAGCTGTTTAACATTTGTGGGCATGAATCGATTTAAAATTTAGGTTATAACAGAAACTTCACGATGACTAAAGTGCTACTTCTATGATGACTCTAGTACTACTTCTGTGTCAGCTTAAACATATTACTACAACATAACCAATATTCCATGTTTTTCTATCGTCTGGATGACAAAACACTGTCTTGATAGTGTCATAATTACTCCGCTAAAATTGATTTCCGTTTTGTCAGTACTAGTTTTATAAGCGTAGTTTTCATCATAAACCAATTAATTACCGTATTTACCATATCCAGCATGGACCATCCGATGGAAACTTTTGTGCTGAGGCGGAAATCCCTTTGCAGATTCTGGATACGTTCGTGATGTATCTATAACTTTAATGTTTTGCCGTCGTCGAAAAACATGTTATTGACTTGACTTATTCGTAGCGTCGTAGCAAACAATATCACTTCCGTGTTCTGGCTAGTCCAAACCTCGGAAATAATAACCCGGGGCCCCCGGCTCAACTGCCGGGGGGGATACCGGATTCTGCTGGGGAGGGGCAATTTTTTTGCCCGATTTTGTCGCGTTTAGACGTTTATTTTTCTCAGCAGGGGGCTTTGCGCTGGGACGGTATCCGAATTTTTGCCGGGGGGGGGCGGAAAATGCCGGGCCCCCACTTTGGACTAGCCAGTTATTTCGGATTCGATATTTTTTATCTTAGGTTTTCTTGGTATTGGTAATAAATAGATGGTAAACTTTAAAGCTGAAGGAGTGGTGATAAAATCTGTTCCACAAAAATCAAAATTACCGGGTCAAGACTCCGAGACTTGTCTGCTCAGAAAATTACTCGGTGTATCGAATTTTGCATAAAACACAAATTTTCAAATTTTTTGGCCCAATGTAGTACCCACAAAATTTTGTGGCAAATTTTACCGTCCCTTTCATTTTTAAACTGGATGATCAATAGCTTCGCAAACTACTCTTTGACATTGTTGTATTTCTGTTAAATCACTTTCGTGCACTGTTTAGTTTCAGATATTCATACAACTCGACCTAGTGCCTTAGCAGACCACTCTATGGTTGGACGTCGTGCGGTATCGCATGCAGCGTTTGCACCGTCGCCAGCGTCAACTCCGCCGTCGTACATTTTAACTACAGGTACGTTTTTGATATCACCTGACCCCACTGGTGTGGGAACCAAGGACTTTAAGGGTTAGCATTTTTCAAGATATCTGGTCTTGCTTCAAACCATTAAATTATAATTATTCCCGTTTTCAAGCTATGTGTTTTGCAGTTAAACGATTTTCTAATAGCATATTCGTTTTATTTTGCCTTGCGTTGTATTTTCTTATACGTTTTAGACAACGTATTATCGCTTGCTAACGGAAGCGCAAACGACCACAGCCTACTAGTAAGCGCTCGAGACAGTGTCATCGCAGAATGCGACGAAAATACTGTTACTGTGCCAGATGTTGTTGTAGCGAAACCAGCGCACAAGCCAGTACGTTTTTATGCGAGTCATCAAGAAGACGACCAGTCTGAAGACGAAGCTTGGTAAGTTTGTGTCGCATTCACTCTCCCGTCCGGGTTTCTATTTTTGTGTTCGACTTGTGTTTGCTCGGACAATGTCTTTAGTATACTAGTTCTATGGATCTGGCGGAAAATGTTCCATTGATGTAAACCCAAAAGCCGGACGAACAGTGAATTTCTATTTTTGTTTTCGACTTGTATTTGCTCTGACAATGTCATTAGTATACTAGTGCGATGGATCTGGCGGAAAAATGTTCCATTGATGTAAACCTAAAAGCCCACTAGGCTCCCATGTGGATATCGTGGAACAACCTGTGATGCTTGCCCCTACTGGCAGGACAAGTCCTGTCAGGTTAATCTGCATTGCACTATGTGATCCACAATTAACTTACTAAGATAATCAACTCAAAAATGGCGTGCCATCGCAATGGTAACTTTCAACTTTGCCATTGTTTAATATGAAGGACGTTTTTTGTTAAATCATACAACATTTGAACGACTCAAAGAGAATTTATTATATCTTCGTAAGACTGTTTTTAGGAACGAATATGAAATTGCAGTCTCCAGACGACACTAATTTTTATGTCTTAATCGAGGATATTGTAGCTAACTTTGGTCTAGATTTTATACTGATGTGCATACGCTTGATAGTAAGATATATGTTGCGGACAAGAGCTAAAAATCAGCATTTAGTTTTTGAGACAAGGCATCCTAGTTACCGTTATTGAATTTGTCTTAAAGCGATTTTTGGGTAAGTATCGAAAAACGTCGCACATGATTTAGGAAAAAGAAAAAAATTAGGAGCATGAGTGTGAAAATTAAACATTTTTGTGTCGCGAGATTTGGGTTGCGAAGGACTGGTACGTCTGACCAAATGTGGCGAAGAAGCCTTAAAAACTCTTTTTTATCATTTTGACCCCAAATATGGGGTCTGAGCTGTTCACGTTTAACTAAAGGCGCATCCTCATCACTTTTGCTATCGAATAAAAAATTTAGCGCTATGTGTCTACTAGAATAAAACTTATTCGTGACAGAACCAAACAAAAAATTTACGATTTCCCCAATGTGCCCTCAGTGGACAACACCGCTCACTTCGCTTGCTCTCTTTCAATAAGATTTTGATAGCTTTATAGCCGTAAGAGTTATACAACTTTCAGCATTCATGTGCGTTGTTTTTCGCTTTTCGCAACTGAAATTTGGAAAATGACAAGCCCTTGATTTGAAACCATATCCAAAGAATGTAACAAGATAAATGATTTGTTCACCTCTCCATCTCAAGTTTAAATATTCCAACATTCGACTGATCATAATTTTGAGATAAATCATATTTCTGAACGAAAGTTAACATTTTAGAAAATTAATGCACCTCCAACGTTCGTAGAATAGCGACCGATACAATGATAGTCATTATATGGCTTAAAATTAATACGAACGAGTTGACCATGAAACTGTCAACGAATAACACTACGCTGACTTACCGGTTTGTATCGGGATTTGCTGTGCAAAATACGTTTGGGTGCACTTCCACAAAGTTTCATTCATAGAATTGAAAAGGCGTAGGTCCGCTTTAGCCGATTTTTATCGGAAACATGGTGAATAATAAAGCATTAAAAGAATGCAGCGATAAATTAAAAAAATTTATTTCAGTTTTAATTTACGATATCGATATCAACGCCCGGGCGCTGGTTTGAAGGGATTCTCTGGCTCAGAAAACCAAATCTTTAAAGCCGTTGGACACAGAATAGAGAGCAGTGACATTGATTTTGTCAACGACGCTACGCCTGAAAGTAATCTGGAATCGTTGTCGGATATTGGAATTTACCCGCAAGCTCCAGTCGTTGGTAGTATCACGTCTTCCGAAGGAGGCCGTCAATACCACACCGTTCCACTTCAATCACTAAACGAGCAGAATAGTAAATCGCATCGCAAAATAATGACGACCAACAAAAGCCACGATTCAGAAGCTGTATCCGAAATATGTGGTGGATCTGCTGGAAGTCAGCAGTCGTTGCTGAAAACCTCGAAATCGAAGTCGAAGCTGCTTAGTTTGTTTACGACATCCGGGCAAAAAGAAAAATAGCGCGAGTGGACAGAGGTGTTCAGTATTAATAATCAAAGGAAGTGTGGGCGTCGGTAGTTATTATTTGTTCACAAATAAGTTGTCGAATTTGCCTGCCGAGCAGCTATTTTAGTTTTCGAATATTATTTTGAAACATGTATGTATATAGTTAGAATAATTTAGCCCTGTATTGTAGATCTGAATACACACATACGCTTGACTCCATTTTAGAACACCATGGTTATTGTTTTTTTTTTAAATTAATAGCTGAATCGTGCTAAAGTTAGCGTTTACAGCTCTGCAATCGGTACTAGCAGTTTAACAAAAATGCGGACAGGGCTTTGTGATGTACGAACGCAATTTGCTAATGTGGGTGCATTTCTTCAGTTTACATAATATTTGTCCGCGTTCATCAAAGTGGTATGCTGAAGCGGAGAACCGTTTTAGCTGTCTATGAGTGTGTAATAGTACACGATCAATAATTCTGGCTATAAAATGTGTTGTAAGTGAACGTGGTCTATGTTAGGTTGTACAATATTTTCCTAAGCGGTTGGCGGTCGCCTATTGTAATTTGTTCGTGTTATTTAAGATCGTGAACTGACCTGACAAAAGAACAGCCCACGTGAGCGAAAAAAGTGTACTCACACATTAATCTCTTTGTATACGAAAAACCATGCTGCAGTTTCGAATTATAGTGATAATCAGCCGACTGGGACGTTACCTTATTTTGTGAAGTCTGATCATGTCGTTAGTAACTATTGCCGATGATTCAGGTTGCTACAATGCCAATATTAATTTTGCAACCAGATTACTGTTTTTTGTCAATAGGCGAAACTGATCTGAACATTATCTGGCGCAGGGGGGCGGGGCGGTAAAACGGTGATTTTAAGCTGTTTTTAAGCATTAGTGGAGCCAGTTTTATAGTTTAGTGTACTGTAATATACGTGTAATATTTTGTTTTGTTTTCATGATATTTGATTTATTGGGCCGACATCGCTGTGTTTTTACGTAACAGATCACAGTCAGAGATTATTATTGAGGTCAGCTACAACTGGACTGCGTAAAACTATTATCCACGTCCAGTCCAGTAAACGTTAAAAATTTTCAGTAAAGTAGCATTTACATACTGATTTAGAAGACACGTAGCGTTTTACAAATATCCAATAATTATATTAAAACGAAATATTTCTATGTTTTCATGTTATTCCAGCTAATATTTCACTGGTTGCCACAAAGGTTGACTAAGTATTATGTGATTGACTGTATTATATTTTATTAATATTGTTAAAATTTTTAGTTTTAAATGCAACAATTCTGGAACAAAAGGGATGATTTGTTTTTCTGTATTCTACTGTGTAACTTGTCTTTACAATTTACATAGCATTTACGCAGTCCTCGGGAAATTTTTACACAATACTAATATTCATAAAAAAATTGGTTTACGATGAAAATTGAGCTGAACAAGCATTTCGGAAACCGTTTCTCGCTGATTGAACTCCCAAACTGCGTGTTATGGTGGAACAGAAGATGTGTTATTTTTTGTATGACTGTGCCCTGAAATTGAGATTTTCGGGTATTATGTTGCTACGAACAAAAGTTATTATTTGCATGTATACGGTGACAGTTTGTGGCATTGTTAAATAAATATGTATTAGTTTAATAAAATTGATTGATGATCACTTATATCTTGTGTTATGCTTTATCGTAGAAATATTTGGGGTTGTTTTATGATGATTACATTTTTGTGATAATGTTTAGAGCCGATTTATGCGGCGTTCACGTTATAATGTCCCCAACGTTTGGAACCTATTAACACCACGCAGTTCCTAGCACACTGTCGACAGCAATGTGTCTTAAGACACCCTCATGTTTTTTTTCAAAGGCAAGTAGCTAGCTAGGCGTATTGTCACTGCTCGACAGTGTCAATCGCATCGTGTCTTATTGCAATTTTATTGACAGTGAGCGGCATTATTTCATCAGCGTTCATATGTTAGATACAAATATCGAGAATTCGGCAAAAAATACACAGAACAGTTGACTAATGGACTGCATTAACTACAGACGATGTCCGTTACAGTTAATTAGCGCCAAAGTAGCTAAGTATTTGTGCGACACGTAAATAAAAACTGTAGTAATTAGGAGTGTATCGTACACCTTCAGAAATTTATTTGGAACCTATTAACACCACGCAGTTCCTAGCACACTGTCGACAGCAATGTGTCTTAAGACACCCTCATGTTTTTTTTCAAAGGCAAGTAGCTAGCTAGGCGTATTGTCACTGCTCGACAGTGTCAATCGCATCGTGTCTTATTGCAATTTTATTGACAGTGAGCGGCATTATTTCATCAGCGTTCATATGTTAGATACAAATATCGAGAATTCGGCAAAAAATACACAGAACAGTTGACTAATGGACTGCATTAATTACAGACGATGTCCGTTACAGTTAATTAGCGCCAAAGTAGCTAAGTATTTGTGCGACACGTAAAGAAAAACTGTAGTAATTAGGGTGTATCGTACACCTTCAGAAATTTATTTACAGTATGGTATCACACTGATTGTCTATACGGTAGACACGGAACAACCGGAATTCCGGTTCTGGTGAAAATCATGTTCCGGTTGCGGTTCCGGCAAAGGGCAAAAACCACACCGGAACCGGAATTCCGATTTAAAAATTTTGTAAGAAATTTTCCACATTTTTGCGTCATCTGTGGTCCAAACATTATGTAACATAAACACAGTGATCAAATTCCAATACAACCAAGCAAAAAACATCAACTCAGTAATTTACAGTGTGAAACGTAATTAGGACACATAATTTCATATGGAATTGTTATGTTAACCTACAGGAGTTTGTTAACAAAACAAAGCCAGGTCAATGCTTGTAGCAGCTATTTTACACATTCAGAAGTCTGCGGAGTATATTAGATTTAAACCGGTCCAACTCGGTAATAGAGTATGGATTATCAATACAGTACATAGTTGTAAGCTTGGCTAACAAATTGCGTCAAGCACAAGCCAGTACGCTTGCAAACTTTGCAAATCAGTTTACATTGAAGTAAAGTAACGTTATCTGCAACTCAGCCTTAAACTGAGTCCAGAACTGTATTCATTGAAACTGTGCGAGCAGTATAACAGCTGATCTCTTTTATAGCATTGTGATTAGAAAGTTATCATCATTATCATCTAACTGACGGGCAGTGGTTGCTTAACGCTAGCGTAAACAGTGTCTCTGACCACTGATCAGAAAATTATAGTATATATACTTTCTATTATTTTATTTTAGAACCATATAAACCAATAATGTCAAGCTTGCTACAGAATAACGTGTAACAAACGTATTAGTAGTAAAGGGAGGCGACTGGAAACAGAGCGAAAGTGTTTATTCTACGCTCCATGCGTTATAAGCACATTCATTTTGACGCAATATACGCAGTGATGTATAGTGGAAGGCATTTTTTGCTCTGGGGTCCAAAAACTGATATATTGATCGATAAATAAAATAAACATTATTTAGTTTTCTCAGTCTCTTTAAAGGTCCAGAAAGGCAAAAATGACATCACAATACATTAAGCTTATTGTAAAACTTATTTTTAACACATTTTAAATCCATTTTTTCATTATCTGCATTTCTTCCTTCATCTGTTTTACAGTATATAGATTTCGAATACTCAGGTTCCGGATCCGGTTTAAATGGACTGTTCCGGTTATTCCCTGACGGTAGGGTCACGACTACAGGGGACAAAAGTTCAAAATATGGAAGACATTATAATGTGAACGCCGCATTATTTTGTGTGATTACGCTTGTTTTCCGACTTCTTCGTCGCTTACTAACATGTTGTACAAATATTTTCACCAAAAATACATTTATAAATTTATTGTTGTTCGGATACGCGGTGTATAAGGCCGTGTTCACATTGCATCCGGTTCGACCAAAGTTTATACCTACCGTATACGTGTTTATACATTTGCATCTTTCTCATTATATAATCTGATTTGTATCCGATCTGGATAAGGCACATTAATGCATGCTTTATCGGATCGAATGGAGTGGGAACACTATAAAACACACGTGCGAATCGGATTAGGTCGGAAGCAATGTGAACACGGCCTAAGTGTTTTAAAACGCGGACTTGATAAAGTTTCGGTGTTTCACTGTTTCGTATTTGCCTAAAGTACTGTTACGAACAGAAATTAAATTTTATTTATAAACAGCGGGTACTGACGCAAACTCACCAAGATCCGGATGTATTGTTGCATTATTAAGCTGCATGCACGTATGAGTAAGTGAGCATAGTTGGATAAAGAACATACGTGGTGGCACGTTAATAAACATTAAGGGACCCATTTTCTACTGAGTCAGTCTGAATAATGCAAAATCATAAGTTATGCATTCGCAATAATATTTGCATTTCTAATGCAAAAGGCAAAGCAAAATTCTCGAAAAGCCCAATTTTAACAAAACACGAAATAAGAGCATATCGTTTACCAAAAATTTTAGAGTAGAAATGGATCATTTGTTTATTATTATTCGTCAGTTATTTGCTGATTGTTTGTGAAAGATTTGTTTATATTTCTGGCCGTAACTGTATATACATCGTAATATCGCGAGTTTGATTTTGGAAAACGTAGTAGCAGGCCAAATTTTAGAGAAAAAAACATGGCCCACGTAACATTGAAGGACCAAAGTGTAACGCTTGCCATACAGTTCTCGATGTACTAAGCCTTAGCCTAAACTTAGGTCATGCACTAAGCCTAATTGGAGGGCTGCTGCCCGGTCTAAGCTGTTCTGTTTTAATGATATAACGTATTGCCCCTGAGGGTTACCTGTGCCAAAACATGCTTAACGACGTTTAAAATTTATCATAGGTGAAATTTGAGATTGAAAAATTGAGTCTTTTTCGGCATGACTTTCAACGTTTCCGCTAACATACAATTTAGATTCTAAAATTTCATCCGCACTAAAAACCATAGGCCAGCATAGGAAACTATTTGTTTCAACTAAAAGTTAACTATTTGGTAGTACGTATATATCGTTGAAATAACGGGAGAGGATCCGAATTTTGTTTTATTCATGTCACCGTAACGTACGAAAATTAAAATTTGCTTGTATACAAACTTATATAGTGTCATATTTTGGTGTCTGAGTTATACTTCGCATTAACGAAGTGTTGGTTGAAGTCTTTAAACTGTTGAAATGCAGCTGTGATATTTGCGACTACCGTATGTAGTAGTGCCCTGTATTTTTAAATAACGTTTAATAGAATATTAATTGTAACATATTATTATATAATATAAAACTGTGCTACGAATATGTCATAGGTTAGTTACAGGTCGGCTAGCCGTGCATTAAAATATTTGTATACACGGTTGTACAGTTTCCCTCCTTCAAGCTCGCATTGAGGCCTCGTTACAACTAATTACTTTTGATCATATGCATTTTAGCTATAACGTGTTATTTTGCTGAGTTGTTACCATTTCATTTTAGACTATAGGAGCTTGCAAACCGTTAATTCCGAAAAGTGGAAATTATGCAGCGTTCACATTATAATGTCTCCAACGTTTGGAACCTATGTACACCACACAGTGTCAGGCACACCGTTGACAACAGGGTGGCTTAGACACCGCCATGTTTTTAATAAATTTTTTCAAAGGTAGATAGTTACGCGTATTGCAACTTCTCGACAGTGTCAGGCACACCGTGTGTTCAGGCAATTTTAGTGGCAGTGTTCGGAATTATTTGAGCAGTGTTCATATGGCCTAGATACAAATATCGTAAATTTAGAAAAAAACCACACAGGACAGTGGACTAATAAGCCTCATTAGCTACAGACGGTGTCCGTTATAGTTAATTCGCGTCAAATTGGTAACTAAGGTTGTGTACGACACTGTCAAGAAAAAATGTAGTAGCTAGGGGTGTGTGTTTCACACTTGGCAATTGATTTACATCATGGGTGTCATCGTGACTGTCTATACGGTAGGGTCGCGACTACAGGGGGATAAAAGTTCAAAAAGAGGGGTCATTATAACGTGAACGCCGCATTAGGGAAAACGACTGGGTATGTAAGAATTAGGGGATCATTCTTAGAATCCCCGTGTCGATCCAACTTTTGCCAAATTTAAATATAGTGATCATTTTGGCACAGTTCGATCGATTTTGGTTCTTGTATTGTAATCGAAATTCGCAACTGTTACGCCTTTAGCGCATTAAATTCCAAAAAAAACGCATTTGTTTCCAAATCCAAAGCCTTATATAAAAGAAACAGAGCCAAATCTATTTTTCTGGAAAAATATACTCAGTTAGTTGTGTCTTTTACTACTTTTGGCTAAGTCGAAGCTGAAGTTTGCGTCGCGGACTGTCCAAACGAATTTTTGCTCGTTTTTGTATTAAAATCTTGGGGTCTTTTCGGTTTTCCTCTCCCCAGCCGGAATTTCGTCAATTTTAAAGGTACAGAAAAAAGTTTGGTACCAATCGATTCAGCTCGATCAGCTGGTTCAGAAAATACCCAATTTACCCACATCCCTGACAATTTTTTCGATATTTTGATGTCCCAATGGCCCCCCTTGGAAACCCAAATATTCTTTCTTCGGAATTCATGTTGGGTACCGTGCGAATCGACTTGATGAGACAAATCTACTGGTGTGTAATTTATTGAAATCTACCCCACCGTTAGAAAGTAATGAGGGCCCAAGTAAACCTGAGGGGCAGAAATAAAATGCAGGCCATGCCGTTCTGGGTATACTAAGCCTAAGCCTTAGTCTTTATCTAAACTAAAATCTTTATATGAGGCATACATTAAGTCTAAGTCGGGAGCTCTCGCCCCCGAACCTCCCGCTGTAAGCTGTTCTTTTTTCTAACGTTATAACGTACATCCCATCAGAGTTTACTTCGACCCTCATAACTTTTTAACGGTGGGTTAGATTTCAATAAATTACACACTAGTCGATTTGTCTCATCAGACCTCATTTACCCAACATGACCATATTCAGAAGAAAAAATTGTTGGGTTCCCAAGGGACCTCAAAAAATCGAACAAAAAATTTGTCTGTGATGTGAGTAAAATGAGCATTTTCTGAACCAACTCATCGAGCTGAATCGATTGATACCAAAATTTTAGCTGCACCTTCAAAATTGACGAAATTCCAGCGGTGGGATAACCGAAAAGACCCAAATCTTGTGGCGACTAGTATAGCTGCAAATGATTACATAGCTAGGGCTTGTTTCTTTTTTAAATTATAAAAGTCCAACAATTTTTACTGTAGTCGAGAATTTGTCAACCTAGGCGCTTAGTGTTTATAAGTAGCGTTTCCAAGCTTCTTCAAAATTCGTTAATTTTAATCAATTAGACGTGAGCTGCGATCACCGTTGTACGCCATTAAAAGAGTCGTGTGTGATGGTATGTAGGCACACACAATTCAGCATGTTGATTCATCCGACACCAAACAAGCGATAATAGAGTCCTATTGTAATTATGCATTTTGTACATAATATACCTATCTGGAGTTACTTGGTTTAATTTTTTATACCACCAGTATGACCATTTACGGAGTATACTGTGCCTTCCTCGAGTTACTAAGCCTTAAGGTCCTTATATAAAGCCTAAGTCAGGGCGCAGTCGCCGCCGAGCGCCTGGACTAAGCTGTTCTTTTTCCAGCCATATTACGGACTGCCTCTAACGGTGACTTGGACTGTGTGGGTCTATAACCGAGTCAAACTAAATTGAACTTGCTTTCTGTCGGAGCATCTAGTCGTACAATCCTCACTTCCGGTTCACTTTTGAACTTCAGTTACAAGTATATTGTGTTAGCATCATTTGTTTTCTGAAACATTTTATTTATCATGTCATCACTATGTACTGTATATTAAAGCGATGTGACTGGGTTTTTAGAGTGCGGGAGCAATACGCAACTGAACGAAGAGACTAC